>CAKNWT010209988.1:1656-12129 GCA_932066315.1 Andricus coriarius
ATTTCATCGTTTCCCAAGTACGAGGTCTGTCCGGAAAGTATATAATGAGTTTCAAAATATTTCAGGACATATCACAAAACTTTTACAGGTTTCAAAAGATTCCAAATAATTTTTAGGAATCGCAAATCGAATTACATATTTCAAAAAGGTTTCAAGAGATCTTACACCATTTTCAAAAGGATTGCAAGTGAGTTTTAAGCATTTCAAGGTATTTAACTCATTTTCTAAGGATTGCAAAAGATTCAAGAATATTTCAAGGGATTTTTAAGAATATTTTTAGATTTCCTGGCTTATGAAAGGATTTTAAGGGATTTCAAAGAATTTTCATGGTAGGAGATCTTAACGATTTTATACAAGTTTTTAACCCAAATTATTTTAAAGGAATTTAATTTTGTCGGAGTATTTCAAAATATTTCATCATTTTTAAAGATTTCGAGGCGTTTCACAGGATTTTATTTTAAGGAATGCCATAGGATATCTAAAGATTACAAAATATTTTTAAAGATTGCAATCGGACTCTAAGGACTTCAAATAATTTCAACAGGCTTAAAAAAATATCAGGCATTTTGAATGATTTCAAGTGATTTAAAAAAACGTATGGGATTTAACGGTCTTTCTAGAATATTCAATCGGTTATGATGGATTTAAAAACTTCTTGAAAGTATTTATAGTAGTAATAGTTAAACCCTTATTTAATACTAAGGCATACGAATTTTAAAATAAACAAATATTTATTTTTGTTATTTATATAGGGTTTGTGGTCAGTGAATCGTTACTAGCCATTTTCTGATAAATTGCCATATTTTAAGTATTAGATGTTATAAGTGAAGTGCTTAATTATTTAAAAATACATCTTTTGATGAATCTAACCCTTTTTAGTGGAATACAGCATAGCATTTTAAATATGGAAATAACCAATAATTTTGTTCACTAGTAATTTAAAAATGAATCCATCAACATTATTAAATTTGTTTTCAAAGTGAAAGGAACAGCCCTTAGGAAAAAAAAGTATTCGTAAGCATGTGAGAAAACTGCTAATTAAAGGCTCCTCAAGTCGTAAAATTTGTAATCGAAACATTAAAAACTGTCTGGTTTAAAACGGAATCTTTTTTTTAAACTGATCGGAATAGCTTAAATTAGAATCTTGGACAAAAATCTTAAAATTGAATTTATTAAAAATTTAGAATTTCCATTTGGAAGCCTTGATAGTTGTTAAATAATTACATTGAAAACGTTCAAAATGGAATATTTTTAGATTAAAAACTTATAAATAAACCAATGTGAATCGCTCTATATGGTACACTTCCAATTTGAATGTCTTAATATTTCCACAATTTTAAGATAAGTAAGCTGAAAATCTAACAAACTAAATTTAATTATTTATAAGATGGAGAATTTTGAACAAATACAACGTTTGAAATTTAATGATTTTGAATGGAATCTTTCAAATTATAAAATCATATTTTAAATTGGAAAAAACTATTTTGAATAGAAAGCGTGCACGGTAGGGTTGGTTTTTTATTGTTTATGGTGATTTGATATCCCACGAAAAATTTTAGATGAAAATCAAATAATCAGTCAGCTCTTTTTGAAAAAAGTCGAGTTTTGTATTTAATTACTAAGGAATGGAGAAATTTTCATATGAAATTCGAGTAAGACAAAATATTTTATTGTGGTAAAGTAAAATTGTATTGCGACTTACAACGGTCATATCAATAATATTAATCACCCGCTTCTCGCAACCTTAGAACGCAAAACACTTAATATTTTCAATTATATGCAACATTCACAGTTTGAGGGCAGCATTGGTTTTTAAATAAGGTCAGTATTAAGTGGTATTTTGCATTACCAAGTTTTAGCAAAATTCACCGAAAGACATTTTCCCATGTCCTTTATTTAGTTTCTAAAAAATGTAGAAATTTTCATAGCATTATATGGTAAATATTGGCTAAAATTTTGCTTAATAGACTTTTATTGATTGTGATTGTCTGTAACCTTACGAACATTTCAAGCTGAAATTAAAAATAACCAGAGAGGTGGTTTTTAAGAAAAGTAGATTTTTGTATGTCATTCAAATGAAACCATTCTGCATATATAATTAAAAACTGTATTATTGGCATATTATTGATACCATATAATAAAGCTTCATTCCTTCAATATAAATATCAACTAAGAATATTTTGCTTACGAGCATTTTAAAAAGTATACTGTGAATTGTTATACTAATCGTTTAATTGTAAGTCGCAATAAAATTTTACACTACCACAATGAAATATTTTGTCTTACTCGAATTTCGTCATTCGATATTAATTAAAAACACAAACCTAACTTTTTCAGAATGCGTCCCTCTCGTTAATTTCATTTTCCTCTTGAAATATTTTTGGGTTATCATACAACCACATTCAATAAAAAAGATCTATTAAAAAGAGATGGTAACCAATTTTTACCATATAATCTTGGGACATTTTTTTAATTTGTTAGTAATTAAATACAAATATTCGCTTTTTTCAAAAAGCAATATACTAAACTTTTATTACCCTGACTCTACATTTTTTTAGTTTGAACCTTTTAATTTTGAATGAACTTACTTTGAAAATGCACCAATTGAATTAGGTCTATGTGTCAAGACATCAAAATAAAAAATGTGCAATTATAATGGCATTTACCATAGAATTTTACAATTTTAAATGTGTTTCATTTAAAGATTACCTAATTTTGAAAGCTTCGATTTTGTACATTATTGGACATCATGTTTGAAATTGTTTAGTTTTGAAAATTTCATTTTCTATTTTTTGAAAGTTTGAATCTGTAAATTTGAATACCCGGGAAAACATTTGTAACCGGGAATTTACCAGATTTTTCTTATTCTTGATTGACTATCCTGATTTGGCACATAAGTGAGAAATTAGAATGAATACATAGTTTTCATAATTAAAACGAAATTATAGCTCATATAATAAAATGAAAAGCGATAAATTCTTTAAATGAATTATTGAAAGCAGTAGAGTTCTTGTCACAAGTTTCAAACTAATTAGAGGCTCTCGACGTCAAATTTTAATGAATAACCTATAGCAGTTTCTTCTTGTTATATCCTTATACATAATAGTATAAAGTATGTATACATATATATTTTTTCTTATAATCCTTATTCTAAGAATGATTGAATAATGTGACAGAGTTCAAGGAACATTTCTAAATAAAGCAACTTCGAAATAATGAGGTTGGGATTTTCTCTGGAAAAATTGGAACGTGGGATAAATTAAGAGTCTTTATAATAGTCTTTATTCAAGAGTAGACGAAATATGATAAAGCTGTGATAATTTTGAAGGCGCTACCTAAATTTAAAATTGTCTGGTTTTACTATCTGTATTAAATTTGTTTTTTCTCACGCAGAATTTAATTTTAAATTGCAATGCTTTTTGTTTTCGGAAGTTTTTTTGTCATCTTTTATTATACCTGGCCGGAATTGGACCGGCCTAGCCGGAATTTTCGATCGAAGGCCGGTTGCTGGTCGGACCCCCGACCGACCGGAAAAATAGCATAAATTCCAAAGTTTCAAGCTATATTGTTATTCCAAGCGATTAATACATTAATCTCGAAAATTCTAAGTATATTTAGGTGTATATACATAAAATTAAACTATTTAATTGGGAATAAATAAAGTACAAAAATACAAGACTTTTGAATTTCGCGCGCTACGTGCTTCCACTTCTCCCCTTTCTTATAAAGAATGCTCCCTCCCCCTTCAGCCATCTTTCTTCATAGGCCCAAAAACCCATGAGCGAAAGGTGGCAACCCTACCTATTATTCGAAAAAAGGCGGTGATCTCCATTTTTTGACCCGCATGTATTTTCTCAGATGACACTATCGTTCGTCAACTTTCTATCATTTTTCTTTAGAATTACAAAACGGCAAATGCAGGAAAAGAAATGATCAAAGAATATTGTAGGATTTCTAAAGATTTTAAGCTACATTCTACAGGATTTATACAGAATTTAGTAAAATAAATAAAATTTTAAGAAATTCCTAGCGAGTTTAAAAATTTTAAGATATTTTAAGAAATTTCACAAGATTTGAAGGATTTTATTGAATGTCCAAGAATTTAAAAGATTTCGATGGATTTCCATGACTTCTAGGGATTTGAACAGTATTTTTTCAGATGACTTTATTGAATAAGTTGATTTAAAATTATATTGAAGGGATTTCAAATGGTGTCTATTTATTTTAATGCATTTGTACGATTTCCAAAGATTTCAACGGATTTTAAAGAATTTCAACGAACTTCTGCTGAAATTTAAAGAAAAAAATAAATTTGTTATAAAAGGGATTTTAAAGGGATATGAAAAAATTAAAAAAACTTTTAAAGTATTTGAAAGATTTTAAATTATTTTAAACGATTCAAAACCATTTTAAGAGATTTAAAAAATGTCAAAGAATTTTGTAGGATTTCCAAAGATTTCAAAGGATTTCAAAGAATTTCACAAGATTTAAGGCATTGTTTCTCCAATTATTTCAAAGTGTTTACGGGGTTTTCAAAGCTTTGAAACTATTTTTTAAACAGATTCCATAGAATTTAAAGAGATTAAAAAAATTAGGAGTGATACGAAAGAAGTTTTTAGAGAACTTTGGAAAATAAATTCAATGAAATTTGAAGGGATTTCTATTGACTTTTAATGTTTCAAAGAATTTTGAGGTATTTCAAAGAATTCCACCAGATTTAAAGGATTTTATTTAATTCCGAAGGTTTTGAAAGATTTCTGGGTGTTTGAATGGTATTTTTTCGAGAACTTTAGTGTATAATTTCAATGAATTTCTACTAGAAAATTTTAGAGAATAAAATAAATTTTACTTCAAGGGTTTTCTAAGAATTTCAATAAATTTTAGAAATTTCAAGTAATATAAAAGAGTTTTGCAGGGTTTCAAGGATTTCAAGTAATTTCAAAGAATTTATGAAAAAATAGTTTTTCAATGATTTTAAGAATTATACATAGGAAAAATTATACATAGTCGGAAATATTATATATATTTTTCATTTCTTTTATAATTTCTTATATAAAACAAATAAAAATTATACGTGCGTTCTTCCACTATGTATAAACTATAATATATATAATTTTTATGCCTAAGCTGATGACGCCATTTCAAATAAAAAAACATTATTTATAATGAAAAAATTTTAAAACTGGCAAAAAGATTATTTTAGCAATGTTTTTTGCAATTGACTATTTCTTACTATCGCTTTCGACTAATTTATAAAAAAATGTTTCAATTTTAATGAATGATGACTTATTTTTTAGAGAAACATATTCTCTAGAATTCTACTGCTGCCAGTTTTTGAAGTAAATTTATCTATGGCTGAAAATTTAAAAACAATTTTTTTAAAGAAACAATTAACTATATTTAATCATTATTTACTTATTTTTAAACTTTCAAACAGTAGAATTGCAGGAAATGTTTCCCAGAAAAAATAAGCCACGATTCATTAAAATTCAACTGTTTTTAAGAAATTGGTGTAATATTTTTACTTTTATGGGATTTAACAAAGTTCAAGTGATTTCCATAGAACATTAGTTGATAAATTTGATTCATATTATTTCCCAGCGATATTAAATGTTTTCTAAAGATTTATAATAGTTTAAAAGATTTCAATGGAATTCAAACCAGGCTACAAATTTTCAAGGGATTTCCGCGGATTATAATAGATTTAAAAGATTTTAACAGATTTAAAAGATTTTAATGGATTTAAAAATATTTCTAAAAATTTCACGCGATTCTCAAGATATCAAGGGAATTTATCCATTTTCGCTGTGTGAAGTTTATTTCTGCAGAATCGCTGTTTTTGTGTAGTTCCATATGAGATTGTTAGTGGTCTAAAGTAAATCGTTCTATGTATATTGTCTATACTTTTTACCCTAATTCCTTTAACATTTTTGTAATAAGGATTTTGAATGCTCACTGTTTTAAATACTTATAATTCACTGTTCAATTTTTCCATTTTTTCCAATCTCCTGGACAAGCCAACGACTTTTGCGAAAAAATTATTGGAAATTCATCTATACTGATTTTCCTATAATATTTTCTCGTACGGGAAGTTTACAATTTAGCATGAAAGTCGTTTTCGTTCCTTCCATCGCTCTCACTTTTTTGTATTTCTTAATTTATTTTTTAGAGCTTTTTTTATAAATACTTCATATTATTATTAAAAACGTACCTTAAACTATTTGTTAAATCCAGTAAATTTATATAAATTGTAAATTGTTTCCTTACTGGAGTTTAGAGCTGAAATCCCGAAATACCATTTGTGCATGCGTTGGACTGCAGCTACTATAGAGAGAAATAATATAAACCATATAGAAGGCAGAAGCATGTTTCCCGAAATTAATTGCCATTTCTCGCGTAGACGTTGTTATTTCCCATGATTGACGTGACATTCTGATGCATCATGACCAGTGAGCACATGTCCCAATGGGATACGGTTAGTTTGTTTACCCGGAAATTACTTAAGGGTCGTCATTAAACTACGTTAAAAATTTGTGGATATTTTTACCCCCCCCCCCATCCCTCGCGTCATCCCTGGTTAACGTTGATATTTTTGTTGCTGGCCCACCCCCGAAAGCAACGTAGCCATTCACTAAATGAACTAGGTAATGAATCAAGAATAGTTTAAAAACTTGAAATTTCAGTCCCACAGCCCAAAATGCTCTCAGAACAGGGGAAATAGGGGGATTTTCTTACGAAAATAGGGGAATAATAGGGGAATAAATTCATTTGAATAAAATTAATGAAGATGCGAAGGGTTGAAAACTCGAATGATTGGGTGTACACTTACTTCTGACTTCAAGATACTTCAGGATATTTCAATGACTTCAGAAGATTTCAAGTGACTTCAGGAGAATTCAAGTGACTTCAAGTGACTTCGTGTGAATTCAAGTGACTTCATGTGAATTCAAATGAATTCAGATATTTCAGGAGAATTCAAGTGACTTCATGTGACTTTATGTGAATTCATGTGAATTCAAATGACTTCAGGTATTTCAGGAGAACTCAAGTGACTTTAAAGGGGCCGTCCATTTAGCACGTGGACAATTTTTAATACATTATTACGTCCCGCCCCAACCCCTTGTGGACAAGTGTGCAATTTTGACGACCCCCCCCCCTGGCTCTTTTTGGTATTCAAAGGCGGCGGAGCCAAAAGAAGCTGTGAATTGGCTGAAAATTCAGTTTTTCTTGAAAACATAAACTTCGTGATACAAAGTAAGAAGTCCAAACAAAAAGTAGTGAACATTTTTTTAGTTTTTCATGTGCTTCTGAAAAGAAGTCCGCAGATTCAGGAGAACGCGCGTCCACGTCAGGGTGGTCCAAAAATGGATTTGAAAATTGTTTTTTCGAATTTTCATGCATGTCGCCCCCAAATTTGTTCAAATCCACAAAAACATAAATGCGTTAAAAAAATGATATTCAGAGTTTCCGCCAGCCCCATGAAGTTTAACATGTATTTCCCATAAGAAAAAAATAAGTTATTGAACATTTCATTCAAAATCGTCAATATTAGGTGAATCGAGTTGAAACTCAACATTACTCTTGACAATTAGCTGTAGAATAGAAATGAACAATTAGTTTTTTAATATTAGTTAATTATAGTTAATAATAGTCTAATAATACATGAAATAATACTTTCCACTGATAATTAGGTTTTTACATAAATTGTTTAAATAATTCATTATTTTTTGTAGCGACTTTCTCTTAGAACAGAGTTAGAAAGTTGTGGTTCATTCGGATTTTATAATTAGAGTGAGGTAATAATTAATTCAAGGTAACAAACATAATTGGTTAACAATTTTATTTGTACTTTTAACAATACTCTTTTTGAATAATGCTAGAAAGTTGCATTTTTTTTAAATATATCACTTTTTGTGAACTTTTCACTAAGGGTGAGGTAAAAATGAATGAAGCTTCCAAAAATAATTGATCGAACAAACTATTATTATTTATAACTATGTTCTCTTAGATAATTGCTAGAAAGTTGCGGTTTTTTCTTGAATTTTTAACATTGCTTTGGCTTTTTACTTATGAACCAATAATAAATAAGCAAAAGAGAGAATAATTTTTTTAACAATATTTCTTTTTGTAAATATATTTTTCTGAAGTAATACAGATATATGATATATTCTGAATAAGTCAGAAAAAACCCTACCTTTTACCATTACTCTTGGAGAAGGTAGTTATAAACTATAGTTCATTTTATAAACAGTTATGTTTGTTAACTTGCATTATTTAGTATCTCACAAAGTAAAAAGTGGACAAAAAGTTAAGGATTTCAGAAACAACCGCAACTATCTAGCATTATTATATGTGAAGATAGTTAAAAACAATAATGATTTGTTTAAACCCGCAACTTTTTAACATTATTCAAGGAGAATATAATTTAAAAAATAATAAATAATGATAAATTGCTTAAACAATTACGTTTGTTAACTTCATTTTAATATTACCTTACTATAGTGCGAAAGTGGACCAAAATATTGGAAAATTTACGGAAAAACTTCAACTTTCTAGCTTTATTCTAAGAGAATATTATTATAAATAATACATTGTTCAAATAATTATTTCTGTTATATTTAATTGATTATTGCTTCGTTCTAATTGAAAAGTTGAAAATTAGTTGAAAAATTCAGATGAAACCACGACTTTCTAAGTCTACTCTAAGATAAAATTGGCTATTAACAATGATAAATTGTTTAAATAATTCATTTAAACATCAAATTATCAGTGAATCAGTATGAAGTAATATTTTATGTATTATAAACGATGTTTACTAAAAGAAACCTCAATAAAATAAAAGCGCAAAAAACTCGCAATAACCAATTTTTAACTTATGGGGTTTATTTGGAACCCTATAAAAAAACCTATGAGGGTGAAATCCAAAAAGTAATTTTTTATTCGTATTCTATGGCTATTTCTGTAAAAAGCTTTTCAGGCTCAACTCGATAAGCATAATATTGACGATTCTGAATAAAATTGACAAAAATTTCTTGCTTTCTTATGGGAAATACGTGTTAAACTATATGGGACTTGCGGAATCTTTGAATATTGTTTTTATTTATGTTTTCGTGGATTTGAACAAATTTTCGGGCGATATGCATGAAAATAAAAAATAAAATTTTGGACCACTGCCTCGGACTTTTGCCCCCCCTACTGTCCACGTGGTATATGAATGGCCACCAAAAAATTTAGGTGATTTCAAGTGACTTCACATGAATTCACGTGACTTCATATGAATTCAAATGACTTCATTTGAAGTCAAATTACTTCAGATATTTCAGGAGATTTCAAGAGAATTCAAGTGAATCCAAATGAATTCAAATGACTTCAAGTGACTTCAAGTGAATGCAAGTGATTTCAGATACTTCAGGTGATTTCAGATATTTTAGGAAACTTCAGGATATTTCATTACAAGTGCACAACTGACTTCACGAGTTTTCAACCCCTCGTGTAGATATAATTTTGAATTCAATAGCAAATGTTTTCAAATTCTGAGATTTCAAATTCATTTCTAGATTTCAACAAAAAAGTTGAATTTTCAACCAACAAAGATTAATTTTCTAGCATAGGAGATGGATTTTTAACAAACACAAGATTTTTAACCAAGTAGTCGCATTAACAACCAGATAGTTAGATTCTAAATCAAAATACACGAGTTTTTAAGAATATAATTCAACGTTAAAACAACTACTTTAATTTCCAAACTCAATATGACTTTAACAAAATAGTTTTTTTTTTTAATTAAGATTGAAACGAAATCCATTTTATCATGAATAACTTCCGCAAACTAAGCAAAAATTGAAATAATTATTGCAGAATAAGCAAAAACCCACAAGATAGTTTAATTTTTTACCAAATAATGAGATAAAAAAATTAATTTTGGACGAAGAAAAGGAAATTCAACCAAATAGTTCAATTTTTAACCAAAGAGGTGAGACTTTGTCAAAAATGAATTTTTGACAAAGTCATTAAAACTTTCTACAAAGTAATTGAATTTTCAACCAAAAAAGATGTCTTTTTATACAAATAGTTGAAATTTGAAATAAATAGTTTATTTTTCATCGAACAATGTGAACTTTATACGAAAGAGTTAATTTTCAACCAAATAGTTTAATTTTCTACCAACTTGTTAAATTTTCAAGCTATAAAGACCAATGTTTTACAAAACTGTTCGACTTTAAACCATGTAGTTATGTAATGGATTTTTCAACAAAGAAAAAAAGAATTCTCAACGTAATATGCAATATTTCGATATTTCAACCAAAACCGATTTTAATTAAAAATTAAAACAGATTAATTTTCAACCAAGAAGGTTAATTTTTTACTAAAAAATAAATACATGGATTCCCAGCCAAATAGTTGTATTTTTAACTAGAAAATATCAATTTTCAATTAAAAATATCAATTTTCAGCCAAAAATATAATATAGTT
>CAKNWT010210052.1:4173-24130 GCA_932066315.1 Andricus coriarius
GTCCAAATGTCAGTTTAAAAAGTTATTAAAAAAAAACAATTTTGGACCATTTTAATTCAAGCAAAGAAGACAAAATTTAAACTAGTATCAACAAAATAAATGAATTATTATCTACCAAATAGTTAGTTTCTCATCCAGAAAAGATGAATTTTTGACCAAACATAGTTAAATTTTCAACCAAAAAGATGAATTTTTACAAAAAAGCTTAATCTACCAAAAAAGAAGAATGTTCAACAAAATGCATCTATTTTCAACAAAATCGTTAAATTTTAGAGCGAAAAGAAACAATTATCTAAAAATGCTTTTTAAACAAAGTTTGTATTTTATAATTAATAGTTTTTTCATTAAAATAGTTTAATTTTTAACCAAATAGCTCCATTTCTAATCAAAAATATTAATTTTTATCAAAAAAGTTAAGGCTTCTGCTAAATTTTTCAATTTTAAAGCCAAAAAGACAAATTTTCTAGAAAACAGTTCAATTTTAAACTCGAAAATATGAATTTTCAACTAGAATAATAAATCTTCAACCAAAAAAATGCATTTTTCAAAAAGTAGTTTAACTTTGAACCTAATAGTTTATTTTTTCAACCGAAAATGACGAATTTTCAAGAAAATAGTTCAATCCTCTATCAAATAGATTCATTTTCAACCAAAAATTTGTATTTTCTACCAAAAAGGATGAATTTTCAACCAAGAAGATTAATTTTCTACCAAAAAAGACGAATTTTCAACAAAATACAAGAAATTTCGGCCTAATAGTAGAATAATCAACTAGAAACGATCAATTTTCGATTAAAAATAATAATTCTGAACCAAAATTGGAATAGATGCCAAAGAAATAAACTTTCAATTAAAATTATGAATCTTCAATAAAAAAGTAAATTAAAAAAAAGAGTTCAACATTGAACCCAAAAGATGGTTTTTTAACCAAGGGGATGATTTTTTTTAATGGAATAGGGATATTTTCAACCAAGGTGTAGAATTTTCAACTAAACGAAATGAATTTCGAACAAAAAATATAATAGCAGGCTGCTCAACCAAAAATAGTTGAATTTTCTTAGTCGATTCTTAATCCAGTTTGCATTTATGCAAAGAAGCAAAAAAAAGGGAAATTTTTTGAAAACAGGGAAAGAAGAAGAATTTTCAAAAAGGGGGAAAAGGGGGAATAGGGGAAAGAGTGTGCCAAATCATTGACATTTAAAATATTTGAGAAGATTTTTGTTTCATATTTTGCCTAAATTATCGTTGGTCTTCCTACTTTTAATCGTCCCCTTCTTTGATCAACAAAAACTTGTCTGAAGAAATATTTTTAATTTCCTTTGGTGTTGTGTAAACGATGTCAGATTTTCCATGAGTGTAATCAGAGTAAAAAAATTATAAGAGCAAATTTTAAAATGTTTTGTCTGAATCTTAAAATATCTGCTTATAGCTATAGAGTTGATTTTCTAACTGTATATGGGCGATCAATGACTTAACGCGCAACAACTAAGGCATGTTTAACTTTAGCTTTCTTGGCGTTGATATAACAGTCTAACTTTGTAGTTCGAATCTAGAAATACATTCACTTCATAAATAACAACTACGAAAGAAGTATAAACTTGCGAAAGTTAAGAAAAAAGTATTCTATTTCCTCCTTAGCATATTTAAGTACATATACAATTGTTTACTCACTGAACTTTATGTGTGTATGATATTTGTCATTAAATTATTGAAATTATTTATGTTATCCTTTTATTCTAAAAGCAATTTTAGTTTAAGAAATGTAAGGCAAGATTTTTGTTCACTAGAGAACTGAGGAAAATTAAATTAAAATTAATTTTCTTTTTAATAGTCGTAGGTGGAAAACCCATAAAGCTGTTGCTTGATTAACGAGGTTGTGTCACGAAGTCAATTAGCGAAAACCTTCATGTGATTCTATCATCTACGGTGATGTGAGAATGACATCACTTCTCACCACAAATGAACTTAAATCTGTTGACGTTGGCGAGCTGTCATGATTTGTGGAAGTAAAATTGTTGTCAGGATTAAAAATAAAATATTTTTAAGTATTACGGTGTGAAAAACTAAAGTTAAAAATTATAGTAATAAAAATTGGTTTGAAATTTTCGGTGATCAACTGAAAACTATCGTTAAATTGATCATTATGCTTATATCTTATTATAAGTTTGTTTGAAGTATGACCTTTTTTAACAGTAGCATTTTTTTCTGTTTCAGGTAAACTTCTTTCATGGTTCTACTTAACTCTCTTCACTTTTACAATCACTGGTAAGAAATAAATAATTTATTGACAATTAAAGAATTTGCAAAAATTAAATTTCGAGGAACTTCCAGGATATAGACAATTTAGTGTGGACTCGAACCATCGAAAACTCTCGAATAGTCAAATATCGAGAAATGTCTGTAACAGGAAACATGAATAAAAGTGGCTCAGTCCATTCTTTAAATTTTAAAGCATACTAAAAAAGGTTTGCAGCTTGAATTTTTAGTTTTAAAGGAATTCATTCCTAAGATTGAAGATACAATTTTGAAAACGATGAAAAATGATATCCCAGATATCTAAACAAAAAGATAGCAGCCATTTTTTTACGAATAGATTTTTAAAAATGGATAAAAGTTGGGTACTAAGGTTTATGGATATAACTACTTTCTTAATGATGGTGGTTAATTGCTTAATTATGATAAACATTAATACAAATTTTATTTAACCTTGGAGCGCTAAGAAAATGGGTTGAAATAACCACTTTCATTATAATTCATTTTCTTAGTTATTTGATCTCAGTTTCCTAGTACCCGAGATGCCGATATAGGTCAAACCAACTAAGAAAATAGGTTAAAATATAATTGGTTATTTCAACCCATTTTCTTATTTCCTTAACATCCAACGTCTTTAGGTAATATAAATTAAGTTTGCAATACTAATTACTGTAACTGATAAATGGGTCATCGTAATTAAGAAATTAGTTAGGCTAATTGAAGCCGTTTGTCAAAAAGGGGGTTCAGTAGTGTTTTGGTAAAAATAAAACTAAATACGCAAAAAGGGCCTATTACGTGTCCTCTACTGAATTCTATAGTACATTATATTAATAATGTTTAATTAATCTTAAAATTATTTACAAAGTAATATTATTATCGAATCAAAGATTAAACTTCTTTTGTGCAGTATTCTATTTTCATCGGTAATATCGAAAAAGATTTCATAGAAGATTCAGATTGTTGGGACAGTTTAAGGTTACTTCAAACATAAATTATTAAATTTACTTATTATTTTCGTTAATTACGTTGGTATTTTAAATAAATTACCCCTTTGAAAAAAATCGCCTGTTTCCCCTCAAATTGACCTGGTGAACACTGTGATCTCTGTACAGAGAATAAAAGCGATTAAAGGATTGTGAATTGTGAATTGGAGAGAAATAAAAGAGAGATAAAAGCTGAGCGAATGTTGGGGAAATTATACGGGAGAGAGCCTGGTTGGCACTAGTCGTGTCTGCAGTTTATACGGTTTATACCATGTCTGTAATACCCAGGACGCCCGTCCCGTTTCCAGAAGACCATCGATCTAGTTGCCCTACCTGCTGGAGTAGAGCTCCATGGAGATACTCTATAGTCTATAGGTATCACCTTCCGACGTGTATCACGATCCTGTATCCGATATAATCCCACTTTCCTTTAGATTCCCTATAGGATGCAGCGCCACGCCGCCCGGCACAAGGAAAGGCAGTAATTTGCAGAGTGAAATTTTCCCACGCTCCAGGCGGTACCTACACACTGTATACAACAACCTTAATCTAATTACGAGTTTGAGCTTGACGCTCTAAGTCCTGCCGGCTTGACGTTTGAGATCAATTGCTGTTATAGAGTTTCGCTTCATTTCGTTCGGAATCGCCAAGATCACTTTTCTAACTATGGTACGGAGGAGCTGACTCTGACAAATCTTATTAGCGAACCTATGATTTCTACCTCAATTTTACCAACTTGCCACAAATTCAACTAATTTCCTCTTGAAGTTATGAGGTTCGAAAGTTTACTGACATTCTGTGCAGGAACATTAATATTTTTTCATAACACCCCCTTGATTTCGGACTATTTTCAAGCATGTGAGGTGTTGTGGCTGGAAAATATCCGACCTTGTGATGTACCAAGAGTAAGAGTTAATTATGATCAATGGCTTTGAAATCCATAGTCTTCTTTCAGATCCTTCCACTTTCAGAAGCAATACTTAAAGTCACCTTTCGTAATAGCTAATAGCTGCTTCGTCGCATTCTGTTTTATTTCACCTACGTCTTGAAATCGTTTTTCTTATAGAAGATACTTCAATTTTGAAAACAGTCAGAAATCACAGGAAGCCAGATCAGGTCTGTATGGAGACTACCGACGTTGTACAAAAATTTCCTCAAGTCGCACGCAGTTTCAACCTTATCATTCGAACACGTCTTCTTCCTCTGAGTGTCCTAAACCAACACCAGGTGGCTACATCTCGCCTCTCTCGCAAGCGGTGACCTCAATTCTGAAAATAATCAGAAATTCTCATCTTCTAAAACACCGAATCTCCCAGCAGACGAAATACCCCAAGGAACCGCCCTGCTGTGAAGATTTGTCCTCGCTGGGAAATTTCACGACATGATGGGTCTTGCAGCCATTCTTCGACATACTTTTCCTTCTATTACTCATTCCCGAGAGAGTGTCGTTGAAAATCTTGAAATGTTCCTCCACTGATTTTGAGAGGGAAGAAAACGCAAAAGTAGAAGAGAAGCTGAAAAAGAAAAAGAAGAAGAAGAGAGACGTTGGGTTATGTTCCTTTTAGTGTGGGAGGCGCCACGATTTTCCTTTTTTGTCCGATTTTGTTCCATTGGGAACCAAGCATGATGCAGAGGTGAGTCTCGACCTGAAATGGTTTGTGCGATGGGGGGAGGAGAGGCGAGAGATTCATCCGGTCTCGTTTAGATACGGCTCTTCAATTCAGATCCCGAAATTGCGAGAACCGCCGGGCATAACCGCGGCAGTAAAATCTTCATCGCGACTCCCTCGCTTCTCAACCTCTTTTCCTTCTGGAAAACCCCGTTCCCGTCTCCCCCGGACTTGGTCTTTGCTATCCGCATTTTAACCTTAGATATTCGCCCACGTCTTCCGAGTTTTACGCTTCTTCTTTCCAACGATCAAGCCACCCTCAATGGTCGAGGACGTTGTCGAGTTCGGGCATTTCGCAGATCAAACGAGCTCGGAGGCAGATGAATCCGATTCATCGTCACCGCGAGAAAACGTGACGGTGGAAGCGTTGTTATGACGATCTGTGGAGCGATAACTGTTTAGGAGCGAGTTCGTTTCTTTTACGAGAGTGAGAGGACTTTATGGGGTTTTTACGATGGGGTTTCATTTTAATTAGGTGAAGGTGAGTTTGGGGAATCATGAGGTTTCTGGAGTGTGTAAGCGCTTATTGGTAGGGAAAGAGGTTTCGGGATGTTTAGTCAGAAGCAATAGTCAAAAATATTTTTTCCCAATTCTATTTTATATATAAATATTGTTCCAATTACAATTTAAAAAAAAGTATTTTAGGTTTCTTTTTGCAATCTATTATTTGTAATATAAATTAACTAACCTTTTGCACTGTTTATAGTTTACAAAGCCATAATTGAAAATTTTCGTTCATTGAAGGTTCAGAACTTCAAGCACATTGCATTTTGAGAGAATAAAAGGTTGAAGTCCACATTTTTTTTCTTCGTGAACTAATTTTTTTGGTAACTTCTAATCAGTTAAAGTTCTAACCCAGCAAGTTTGAAAACTGTCAAAAATTCATCGACTAAGATAAAAATTTAAAGTGTGCCCTCGGGATAAAACTTGTCATTCGGACACCCGAGATAGAACCTTTCAAAATGCATGTATTGAGACAGAACCTTGTAAGTTGGACACGTCGAAATTTGTAAAAAATATTAAAGGAATTTTTGAAGAAAATACTATTTTTGCTTTAAATTCAACATCCAAGCAGTAGAAAAATGGTTTTTTTATTATTGCTTTGTAGCGAATTCGCCTTTGTTACTTAAAAGTTCAACAATTTGGTAGAAGATTAATCTGTTTGGTTGAAAATCAACTTTTTTGTTGAAAATTCATATTTTCGGGTTGATAATTCAATTGTTTTTTCAGGAAATTCTTTTTGTTGTTGAAATGTCATGCCTTTTGTTTGATAAGTCAACTTTTTTGTTGAAAATTTGTCTTTTTTGCTTAAACCTTTATATATGAATGCTCCGAAATAGTACATTTCAGTCTACACGATCCGAGATACAACACACCTATTTGCACGCTCCAAGATAGAACCCTTCAATTCGCACGGACCGAGGTAGAACGTTATCATTAAACTGATTTTGTTTTGACCCGGTGACACTTCCGGTCAAGTCGATCCTGAGAGGTAAGTCCTTGCCGCCGGCAATCCAGCGCAAGCTTTATACCAAAGCAGCAAAACGTCCGACAAGATATCCCTGGCGTAACCAGGGGCAACCTGGTAAAAGCATTTAGGTTCGCCAAGTCGGTTCGTAACGTGGTTAGGGGGTCATCAACGCGAAGGCGCCGAGATAACGCAAAATACATGGTAGAGTAAAAGAGAAGAAGAATGTCTAGGAGAAAGAGAAAAGCAAAGCTGAAGGAAAACAGCGAGGAAAGTAGATTGGCTGGGGGGAAAAGGGGAAAAAGGGGGAAACTGAGATACCAGAAAAGGGAAATTCTCCCTTCATGGGTCTCGTTTAATAACAATTACTGCTCATAATAGTTCCCCGAGTGGAAAACATCTTACGTTATCAAACAGAATTTTGATTCGGTTTAATAGACGCGAAAATTTTAATGCTGAACACTCCTCCCCTCAAGAAATCAACATATTTGAAGCTAAATTAAGAATAATTCATGAGCCTGGATCAAAGGGAAGATTTTTAGATTGTGCTTATTATTTACTGGATTATTATTATAATGAAAGGGTTGCTACAGGTCAGGGAATTTAGAACTGGTCAGTAAAAATCAGGGAATGTCAGGGAAAACCTATCAGTCAAGGAATTTCGGATAATTTTAAGTTGAAGTTCATTTTATTATTTTATTGAAAATTCGACAATTTTGTTAAAAAGTTATTCTTTTTGCTTGAAAATTCATTTTTTTGGGATGAGAATTCATCTATTTTGGTAGAAACTGAAAACTGATCTTTAAGATTTAAAATGGTTTAAAATTAAAATTTCTTCTAGTTGAAATATCAACTATTACATTTTTCGTTGAGAATTCATCTTTTTTGGTTGCAAATTGAACTACGTAGTTGAAAGTGGAAACACTTTGTTAAAAATTGATGTTTTTTGTTGATTTATCATTTTATCTGAAAAACATTGTTCGTTATTTCAAAATTTAACTATTTTGTTGAAAATTCATTTTTTCAACTAAAAATTGAACTATTGCATGTTCGGTTAAAAATGTATCTTCTTCGTTGAAAGTTGATCTGTTTGTTCGAAGAGTTATTTATTTCGTTGAATATTTATTTTATTTTATTGAAAATTAATCTTTTCTCATTTTATTTGATAATTGAACTATTTTGTTGAATATTTATTGTAATAGTTTGAACATTATTTTTTATTAAACAATGTTTTTTCACTGAAAATTTAACTATTTTATTTTTTGGTTGAAAAGTTACCTTTTTTAGTTGAAAATTCATGTATAAATTGTTAAATATTTTCTTTTTTGGTTGAAGCTTTATCATTTAGTTAAAAATTCAGTTATTTAATTGAAAATGTAATTATTCCATTGTCTGTGGAAAATTCGTCTTTTTTATAGAAATTAAATATTCTTGGTTGAAAATTCATCTATTTGGTTGAAAATTGAACTATTTCGTAGAAAATTGAACTATTTCGTAGAAAATTGATTTTATTTGGTTGAAAATTCATTTTTATACTTTGTTGAAAATTTGTCTTTTTTGTTAGAAAATTGATTAAATATTCGTCATTTTAGTCAACAATTTATTTCTTTAATTAATAATTTAACTATTTTGTTAAACACTCTTTTTTTTAGTTTAATTTAATTTTTAAAACTGAAAATGTAATTATTCCATTTTTTGTTGAAAATTCGTCTTTTTTATAGAAATTGAATATTCTTGGTTAAAAGTTCATCTTTTTGGTTGAAAATTGAACTATTTCGTTGGAAATTTATTTTATTTGGTTCAAAATTCATTTGTGCACTTTGTTGAAAATTTGACTTTTTTGGTTGAAAATTCACTTTTGTACTTTGTTGAAAATTTGACTTTTTTGGTAGAAAAATTATTAAATATTCATCTTTTTATTTAAAAACGTATTTCTTTGATTGAGAATTTAACTATTTTGTTAAAAAGTTTTTTTTTAGATAAAAATTAATGGTTAAAACTGAAATTGTAACTATTCTACTTTTTCTTGGAAATTTATCTTTAACTGAAAATTTAATTCTTCCATTTTTTCTTCAAAATTTATCTCTTCGAGTTGAAAACCTAACTATTTGGTTGAATGTTAATGTATTTTATGTATTTCTTATGTAGTTTGCGGATGACCCCTTGTAACATTCTATACGACTGTTGTCACTAAAAATGTTTTAAATAAATAAAAAAATTTGAAATATGGGAATTTCGATTTCGGGATTTTTCAGCAACCATGAATACTTATTTTTTACTTTTTCAAGCATAGAAATTTTGATATTGATACATTTTAATTGTTTAAAGCTTTCTAAGTACGTCTATAAAAATGTATCTAATAAATATAAATATAAATTTTAATTTAGTGAAAATTCGAGATTATTAGGGATATTTACAGAATTACTTCCACAATTATGTTATAAATTTACTTGTATTCCTTAAAATGCAAATATAATATGCAACATAATTGTGCCAGTAATTATGTAATATACGCCTTTAATATTATAGTTTTAGGGTTGTTAAACTCTGAAACTATGAAGCTTTAGTACAACTTTTGTGGTCGGATCCGCTTTCAAGCTAGTCCAACGTATTCAACAAACTATTTGCTCAGTTTCCTAAAC
This sequence comes from Andricus coriarius, assembly GCA_932066315.1. Taxonomy (NCBI): domain Eukaryota; kingdom Metazoa; phylum Arthropoda; class Insecta; order Hymenoptera; family Cynipidae; genus Andricus; species Andricus coriarius. The sequence goes on from CAKNWT010210052.1 coordinate 13,189, forward strand.
TTCAGAATAGATTCATATTTAAACAAGTTCATACAGAATTTATAAACCTCAAGATACTCTTCGATCAAATTATAAAAAAGATTGATTTATCACCTCTTTTATTTAAATCCTCTTAAATATAACAAATATAATAAAATGTAATTTTTCTCTCTACCTCTATTAAAAATAATCACGTTTCAAGGTTTTCATTCCACGCTCTAAAGATTTTCACATATTTTTATTTGTCCAAATCTAATTTTTCTCGGTCTGAAACGAGAAAAAAACTCTCGCAAAAAAATCTCTAAAAATAGCAACCGAGGGAAAATGTTAAATCCTGACCTACATTTAGACAGAAAATGATTTTATTAATACAGCGTTCATTTTTGCTGGATTATTGTATCACAGAGAAAAATGAAGCAATTTTCCAATAATGGTGATACCAGAAGTGATAAAATTTTAACGAGAACGGTAGATTCGAAATTCGAATGAGGATTATAAATTTCAAGGAGGAATCTCATACGCTAGATAAATTTTACTTTTTCCTAGGTGGAAAAGTCGTTTCCTAAAATTACGATCGACCCGTTAGGAACTAGGAGGCAGAGAAAATAAGTAATGAGGTTATTCGTTTTAACAAGACTCACCTGGGACGAAAGAAAAATAGCTATCGAAAAACATTCAGGTCAAGATTGTCTTTTATGTTCTTCTTTTTATAGTTCATATTTATACACAGAAAAAGAATCCGTATAATTTACAACGCGATCCGCTAAAAAATATGAACTAATTTTTTTATATTTTGTATAATACATACATCAATTTATAAGCTTAGTGTTTAAAATTTTTTGATTTATCTTTTTTAAATTTTCGTAATTTCGAACAGTTTATAATCGAAAATGTTCGCCTTTAAACATGTAATTTTGAAGTTTGTGAATTATAATCGCATTTAATCAATTCTTTTTCAATTTTAAAATGGGTAAATTTCAGTTTTTCAGTTCAGAGAGCAAAATTAGTTCAAATTTGATTTCATTTGAGTCAAAGGATTTTAAATATTTCAACAATTTCCAAACAATTTCAAGAGAATTCTAAAAATTTCAAGATACTTGATGGGATTTCAAATTGTTTTATAGGGTCTCCGCGGACTTCAAAGATTTAAAAAATTCCAATTGATTTTAAAGGATCTGATAGATTTTAGTAATATTTTAAGGGATTTTAGGGGATTTCAAAGAATTTCTGGAGAACTTTATAGAGTAAAAACATGGAAGGAAAATTTAAGGGACTTCTAGGGATTACAAGGAAATTAATAGGGTCTCAGAGGATTTTAAATATGTAAGCATTTTTAAAGGAATTTAAAAAGATATTAAAGATGTTAACAGGATTTCAGGAGATTTATCGATTTTCAAAAATACCAAACGATTTTAAAGTAGGTATATGGTGTATTTTAAATGATTCCGAGGAATTTCATGATATTTCAAAGAATATCATAAGATAGAGAAAATGCCGAGGAATTTAACATTTCAAGAAATTTGCAATATTTGAGGGATTCATAGGATTTCAAAAGGAATTAAAATATTTCATAAAATGTTCAAAAATTTCTACAGATTTCAAGGGAGTAAAAAAATTAAAATTGTATAGGGATTTCAGAGGACTGCGACATAACACAAGGGTTTTATCTAAAACATTTATCTTTTTTTTTTATCATTATCTCAAACAGTGTTAAGAAAACGTTATTTTGTAAGATTTTAGAAAATTGCTAAATTTTTAAAAAGGTATCTAGAATATCAATGATATTTAAAAGATTTCAATGGCCTCCAACGGATTTATAATGAACTTTAGAGAATAAAATTAAATTTCAAGGGATTTCCAGGGATTTCAGGGAATTCCAACGGATTTTATTAGATTTAAGGGACTAATAAGATTTCAGAAGAAATTTTAAGATTCAAGGGGTTTATACGTTTTTATTTCGAGGGAGTTCTACGAACTTTATGGGATTTCAAGGGATTTAAAAAGATTAACGAGGTTTCCTGAAATCTCAGAAGTTCTTGACAGATTGCAAGGGTTCTTAAAGGATTTCAACGAATTTCAAAGCTTTGAGACCATTTTACGGGAGATGTATATTGTATACCTGATTAGAAAATATTTAACCTGTTTTGCAAAATGCTTTCTACTATTGACACTATATTGATTTCAGGTGATTTCTAGTGGTTGCAGGGTGATCAAAATAACTTTTTTTTACACTGATAAACGATCAATCTACACTTCATCATTGATAACTTTGAAACGTGATTACTCGTTCAAAAAAAAGAGTAGGAAACTTTTCAAATAAACTGTTGAAAGGTCTGTGAAATTCCGCGCCAAATTACTCCTAATAGAGATATTTTTGACATTTTGAAGAGAATATGCCACTTGAGATGTTCACAAAAAAGTGCATGACTTTCTCGAATTTCGTACCTCGACTTGAAATTGTGGCATGACCTAGAAAAATTGTAACAAAAATCTCAGATTTTTACCACATAGTTTTTGAAGTCTTTTCTTCAATTTATGATAAAAGATTTGAAAAATCTGCATGGGTTTCCGCGACATCACTAAAAATGTTCAAGCGTATCTGCGGTGATCGTCGATAATTTCTCAGATTTTGTAGCTTAATTTCAACTCGTGTTGTGACTTAGGAAACTGGTGGGAAAACGCTGAAATTCTCAGGATGTAATCTCTGAAATCTTATCTTCAATTCAAGCCCATAAAACTTGAAAAATATTGATGGGTTCCCGAGATATGATTGAAAAAGTCCAAGCGTGTTTGCGTCTAGTTTCAGTCGGTACTCACCGCTCGCTCTCGCGGCCGACAGCGGTGAGTGCCGACAGAAACTTGACGCAGAAACGCTTGGAAATTTTTAGTTATATCTCGGGAACCCATCAAGATTTTTTAGGTTTTATTGGCTTAAATTGAAGATACGACTTTAAAGAAAATTTTAAAGGCCATTTTGGATGGTAGTGTAACTTAAGTCACTTCAGGATAGTAAAAAAGTAGAAAATATCACTTTTACAACTCTGACTGTTAGACGGTCGTAAAATGAAGTAAAGAGTTGTCGGCTCGTTTAAGACTCAACTGTAGTGGAAGGTATAAAGTCGCCAACCAGTACCGAAAAGAGGTGGACGTGGTCACGCTCCACACGAGGCATTATGAAAGTTTGTCGAGCGAAGTTCCTCTTTTTATTTTCGGTCTATGGGTTGGTCGAGCTGCAGTGCAGGGACCTTCCAACAGCAAACGTTAAAAGGTGTCGACGTTGAGGGCTATTGCTAATGGAACGGTAAAGTCGACTTTCTTCAATCCCTCTTCTTTTCCCCCTTTTACGCTTCTTTTTCTACCTTTTCATCCGCGTGTTCAATTCGCTGAACGAACTTTTCCAACCTCTTCTTTCGCGTCACGTGCTCTCGTTAACAGACAGCCTTATCATAGCACAATACTCTACAAAGGATAATAATCGCAATCTGCAAGAAACCGGCTTTTTATTTCACCCCCTTAGACCTCGTGTACCATGAACTTCACGCCTGGATCTCGTCGAACAAAGTCGGAGAGCTATTAAATTTTAGTTTAACTAGTTGATAAAAGTATTGTAATTTTAAATACGGTAAACTGAGGTTAAGTGGCGTATATGTGGTGTAAAGCGGCGCATACTTAATTCTGTATTTAGAACGCGATGTTGCTTCTTCTAGGTTTTGCAAATTAAATTTTACAATTTTTTGTTCCAATCCTTTATATTTTTACCTAGAAGAAGCAAATAGCGCATTCAGAAAATAAAAATCAAGGGTGCGCCTCTTTCTCCCGGATGCGCCGCTTTATCTCCAGTTTTCATAGTATTCGATAGAAAATGTTCAAGTCATTTTAGATGTTATTTAACTCTCTTTCCACCATTTCTACCTTGAATTGATAAAGATAATACGAATAAAATGTTCACCAGATTCTAAATATAGCAGGCTTCGATAAAATGGTATTTAAATAGACTCGAACCTAAATCAATTAGATCAGTTGAAAATGAATATGATATTATTAAATATATTATTTATTTTGTATCGGTATTCATTTGAGGCCTATAATTTGAAGTTTGAGATAAAATGTCCCGGAATTTAAAGCCGCAATTTTGAAATTTGCAAGAAATTTCAAAAAAACTTTTTTATTATTGCTAGAACCTAAACTTTGTTGTTATTGCAAATCGAAAGATTATGCAGTATAATTTTAAATTACTGTACATCAATTTCCAATGCAATAAAATCATTTTGAGAACTATAACTATTTTTGAGAAATAACTCAAGAACCAAAATTCAAAAATAAACATAACTAGTCAACTTTGGAAATTACCAGAAAAAAATACTTGTACAGAATTGTTCTCGACGAAGCAAACCCTACCCCTTTGGTAACATTTTATCATTCAAAAAATTTTCAGAAAAAAAGACTCAAAACTTAAAAAGTCCAGAATTTCTCAATTTATTGTACAAATATTATAATACAAAACCAATAGTTGCTTGGCTTGTGCAGACATAAGTAATTTTGACTTTTTTTTTTGCTTGAAAAGTTATATTTGAATACACCGTACGTTTTTCACTATATTTATTAATGTTCTATATTATTTAGTTTTTAATAAATATTTTCTTTTTGTTTCAGGTGAGCTTCGCTTTTGGCTATATACATAAACTTCGTTCAGTAAATTGGTAAGATTCAGTATTTTTTGAATATTCAGAATAAGTGATTATTGGAATCCCATTTTTTAGCTTTGATTAATCAATTATTTTAAGTTTAATATCATATTCTTTAGAAAATAAAACTAAAAGTTTTTTAAAATTGCAAGACAGTATGAATATTAATATTAACATATAATAATATTCATTTGTTCCAAGTTCTTAAACTCAAAAATTAATGAAATAGTTTAAATAGCCAATTTTGAAACTTTTTAAATCAGGATCAGTGTTTTCAAACTCGAAGGTTCAAACTTAACATTTTTTTTAACTTTCATACAAAAATAGTGTTTGTAACTTTAAACAACTTTTTAAATCTTTTAATTTCGCTCGCTTTATATTTAGCCTTTTTCCATTTTTAACAATTCAATTCAAACATTGAAAAATTTTTATACTTATTGAAACGTGTGCAACTGCAATTTGTTCAACACTGATTGTGTCAATATTTAAAATGTCACATTTTTTATTTCACCAGTAAAATCATTTCACTCCACACTTTGTAATTTTGAAACTACTGAAATATTCGAATGTTTCATTGTGAATCTTCGAAATCTGTACTAATTTTTCTGATTTAAATTGAAATATCATTTCAAACGATTGAATTAAAAAATTACTCAATTTTCACGAGTTTAAAAATAATGCACTTGTAATTTACGTCCTAAATATTTCGAAATTTCGAATTTTCAACATTTATGTCGCTCTATTTTTGACGTTTTGAATTAGAAAAATAAAAATTTCAGACTTAGTAGAAATGAGAGGCAGAACTATTTTAATTTGTACAAACTTTCATGGTTTCAATTAAAAAATCGTTTATATTAAGGTTGTGTTTAGGGTTACCCGAATTCGGTGCGCATAAACTAAATATTTTCGGTGTCCCTAAACAATTCGTTAATTAAAATTATTTTGAAAATTTTTAATTCAAGTTTAACTTATTCAAACTCAAGGAATTTCAACATTACATTTTCGAACTTCTATACAAAATATGTTTAGCTTTAAATAAAATTAGAATTCTTTTAATTTTACTCGCGTTTTAGAATGTTACATTTTTTACTTTACCATTACTTTTTAGTTTCAAAACTGCTGAAATATTCGATTGTTTCATCATAAATCTTTAAAATTTTTGCCAATTTTTCTGATTCAAATTGAAAAATCATTTCAAACGATTGAATTAAAAAATTACTCAATTTCCACGAGTTTGAAAATAATGCAGTTGTAATTTACGTCCTAAATAATTCAAAAGTTGCAATTTTCAAGAAATAATTCGATCTATTCTTGACGTTTAAAATTACAAAGATAAAAATTTCAGACTAGTAGCAATTAGACGCACAATTATTTTAATTTCTACAAACTTTCACGATTCCAGTTAAAAAATCGTTTATTTTAAGGCTGTATCTAGGTTCACCCGAATTCGGTGCGCATAGACCAAATATTTTTGGTTTGTCTAGACAATTCGCGAATTAAAATTATTTTGAAAATTTGTAATTCAATTTTAACTTCTTTAAACTCAACGAATTTAAACATTAAATTTTTGAACTTCTTTACAAAATATTTTCAGCTTTAAAAAAATTAGAATTCTTTTAATTTCACTCGCGTTTTAGAACGTTCAATTTTTTACTTTACTATTAACTTTATCATTACTTTTTAATTTCGAAACTGCTGAAATATTCGATTGTTTTATTATAAATCTTGGGAATTTTTGCCAATTTTTCTGATTGAAATTAAAAAATCATGCTCAAGTGATTGAATTAAAAAAAATCTCGATTTCCACGAGATTGAAAATTATACAATTGTAATTCACGTTCTAAGTAATTAATAAATTGGAATTTTCAACATTTAAATAAATATTTGGACGTTTTAAATTCAAAAGAGAGAAACTATAAACATAGTAGAAATTAGACACAGATTTTTTTTAATTTCTACAAACCTTAGCGATTCCAAGTTAAAAATCGTTTTTAGGCGCTAAAATTATTGAACTCGAATTTCATGAATTGTATTTAGTGATTGGAATAAGTACAGAATAATATAAACTACAGATCTAATAAAACATTAGTTTAGAAAGACCAACACTTTATTCTTATTAAAGGGACCTTTTTATAAAAAAGTCCCTACTTTTTATTTAAAAAAAAAGTTTCTTTATTTTTACGCGAGAATCAAATTTCTGTGAAAGAGTTCTGGTGAAAAGAGATAAGTCGAAAGACGGTCTAATTGAATTAAATGATATCAAAGGTCGGTAAACAGAGTCACCCTTGAGCTTCAGTGCTGCTTTAAAGTTTAATTCTCCGCCGTAGAGTATGCGAATTTAACCAAGCTGTTTTAAATCTCAAGTGCGACCGCAGTAGTAAACGCTTTTATGGTCAGACAGTAGAACATATATGTACAGAATACAGTTAATTTAGCCGGAGGCGGAGGTGCGGGAATAACTCAGGTTGCATCAAACTTACATTTCTCGCTCTTTTGATGCACTCCTACGGGCACCTTTGACTCCCCTTCGGGCTTATGTAACCTCCTATACTCGACTGACACGAGTGCCTGCAGTCTGCACCCACGTCCTCTTTACCGATTACTGTGCGACGAACCAAAAAATTACTTCCTCTTATCTTCCTTTAACATAACACGTCAGAATTTCAAATTTATTATTTATTTATTTAATACGAGGGTGCACAGTCTTTCCCCTAATCCCCTGCGTTATCCCCTTATTTCAAATTTCCCCCTATTCTCGAAACATTTTCTATTTTCTCTTTATAAACGTGCGATATTTAAAAATACAGTTATTCGTTTTAAATCTACACAATTATTCTATTCAAAAGTAGAATATTTTTGCCGCAGGTAGTGAAAGATTTTTTTTAACTTAGAGAATTATTTTTTTATAATTAATTTTACTTTGTTAAATTTGACTAATTTCACACTAAACTTTTTATCATTTAAATCAAACTTTACAGATAAAATATTTGTTCTCTAAATCTACGTATATTATTAATAATAATTTAGCAGATTTAGCAAAAAATATTACATATCTTCGAAATCAACTATAATAAAGTACGAGTGTCTGTCTGTCCACATTGAAGATTCTTTAGTTTAAATTTGAATAACGGTTGTCATTATGTTGAACATATTAGAACAGTCATTGTTGGATTAGACCAAAATTCAAACAAGAATTACAACATTTACAACTGATCTTGATAGCATTTTTCGATTGAACTCAAAAATAAGTTCTAGAATTTAAACAGATTTCAAAAACTACCAATAACCAGCTTTTAATAGATTAAAAAATTTAAGAGCAGTTTTTAGCAGATGTTAAATATTTTTTCTTTAAATATATATTCCATATAATACTTATTCAGGTTTGGTTGAAGATGAACTTTTTTGTTGTTAATTCAACTGTTTTGTAGAAAATTCGTTTTTCGCTTTGAAAATTCAAAAATTTTATAGAAAATTCAACTGTTCGATAGAAAGTGACCTTTTTGTTGAAAATTCAACAGTTTATTAGAAAAATCGTCTTTTTGGCTAGAAAATTCCATAAGTCGGTAGAAAATTCTACTATTTGGTAGAAAATTAAACTGTTGTGTAAAAAGTTCGCTTTCTTAATTAAAAATTTTTTTTTTTCACTGTTACATGTTTGGCAAAAGAGTGATCTTTCTTAGTCTGAAAATTCAACTATTTGTTCGAAAATTCGTGTTTTTGGTAGAAAATGAATCTTTTTGGCTAAGAATTCAACTGTTTATTGTCAAATTAACTTTTTTGTTCAAAATTCATATTTTCGCGTTGAAAATTCAACTGTTTCATAGCAAATTCGTATTTTTTGCTTGAAAATTCAATAAGTTGGTAGAAATTACAACTATTTGGTAGAAGATCCAACTGTTGTATAGAAAATTCGCTTTCCTAAATTGAATTTTTTTTCAGTGAAAATTTCACTATTCAATTTTTGGTTCAAAAAGTGATTATGTATTTTGTTGAAATTTCATAATTTTCGGTAGAAAATTAATCTTCTTTGTTGAAAATTCAACTGTTTGGTTCAAAATGTATGTATTTTGTTAAAAATTCCTTTTTTTATAGTAGAAAATAAATCTTCGTGGTTGAAAATTCATCTTTTTTTATTGAAAATTCAATTAATTGGTTCAAAATTCAACTGTTCTGTATTAAGCTCGTCTTTTTGACTTAAAAATTCTACATTTTGGATAAAAATTGTTTTCTTCATTAAGTTAAAAACCTTTCTTTATTTAGGATTCAAGCATTTTGTGAAACATTTGTCTTTTTTGGTTAAATTCAACTGTTTTTAATTTAAAATGAAAAACTTTCTTTGCTTAGAATATCAACTATTACATTTTCTTTTTGCGAATTCATATTTTTTACTTGAAAATTTAACTATTTGGTTAAAAATGCAACTGTTTGTTGATCATGACGATTATGACCTATGTTGCAACCTAAAAACACTGTAGCCATAATCGAGGTGCTAAAAGTAAGGTCTGATAATTAGGGGGTTCAAATTTTTGAAGGAAATAAAGAGCCTTAAGTACTTTATGTACCTGATATACAAATGTTCCAATTTTAAATTTGGGTTTTCAAATCTCGGGAGGGAGCGACCACCCTTATCACCTTATTTTTTAAATAAAGAGAGAAATGTTTTCCATTGTTATAAAAATATGAAATTGAAGCTGCTCTTTAAATTGCAAATAAAGAACTGAGTTTCCGAGACTCTTCTGGAGATTTTTTTTTTATTATGTTGGATTTTTCTGTAAATGTGAAAACCATTATTGACGATGGCACTTTACTGCTCGATGGCGAACGCGTTGCTACGTGGGATTCCGGTCAGACTTCTTTCTGCTTATTCGCCTTCATTCGCCTTCGCGCTCCAACAGTAATTGTTCCGTCGACAGCCAGTGGAAACTGGCAGGAGACAATTTGAATTATCTGCCTTGTTAACGTTGATAGGAAGAGAAGGAGTACGAGATGCTCTAGTCGAGTTCCGTGTGGGCTCAAGTATATTATGTCCAATGCTCAAGACGAATTAGACGAACAGTAACGTCTTTACTCAACACATCAGAATCCCTCTAGAAATAGTATTTTGACAAAATAGAAAATTGGAATATTTGAAATTAACGCTATTGGTATGAAATTGCTGGGCAATATGTGCGGAAAAACCCTAATGAACAAAGTAAGTAATGAGATAATCATCAAAGAATGTGGTGCAGAGGACACACTATTTGACAGGAATGAAAAAGATTTGTTAGGATGGTTTGGGCATGTTGAGAGAATGAAAGATGAACGACTGATGAAACAAGTATATCAAGATAAAGTAAATGGCAGCGTGCCCAGAGGCAGACCAGCTAAAGATGTATTCTAGGACAAAAAAGTGTGGCGACAAATAATTTATAAGAAATGCAAGATGAAGAGTGGCAGTGGAGTGAATAATGCCTGAAGTGGAAGACCTAGTAATGAGATAATCATTCAAGAATGTGGTGCAGAGGAGACACTATTTGACAGAAATGAAAGAAATTTCTTAGGATTGTTTGAGCATGTTAAGAGAATGTTAAGAGTGTCAGTGGAGTGAATAACGCCTGAAATGGAAGACGTTGAATACTAATTAGCCCGAGCTTTACATGATGAATTTGTGAAGCTCTTTGCCTGGGGTGGTTGCTAGAGAGATTGATCAGCGACCTAGGTCGGAGCAGTGTTGTGGAACGATTGTGCTATTTAAATAAATAACACAAGAATTCTAGATTAATCTAAAAATCTAGATCCCCCCCCCTTTTTTTTACCTCCTCGTACAATTCCCTTCCTCACTTTTCTCGACTGATATGGCTTAATTGTATAATAATAATAATAGTAATGATAAACAATTATAAAAAGTCTGGAAAAGTAAGGGAACTTAAAAGTAGTCAGGGGAAAACAGTGAAATTGAAGTTAATTTTATTCTTCTGTTGAAAAATCCACAATTTTGTTCAAAAATCATTCTTTATGGTTAAAAATTCTTCTTCTTTGGTTGAATTAAACTGTTCTCAGTTTAAAATAAAAATTTGTTTAGGTTAAAATATCAACTATTACATTTATCCTTGAGAATTCATCTTTTTGGTTGAAAAATTCAACTACTTAGTTGAAAGTGGAACTATTTTGTTGAAAATTTATTTTATTCAGTTGATGATGCATTGTTTTAGTTAAAGAAACTTTTTTTCCTTGATAATTAATTTTTTTTACTGAAAATTTAAGTTTTTGATGTTTAGTTGAAAACTTATCTTCTTCAG
>CAKNWT010210069.1:892-16543 GCA_932066315.1 Andricus coriarius
TTCTGAAGAGTTTTTTTATGGGAATAATAAAAAAGTCCTTCTTTAAAATTATCTAAAAATTCCAAAATAATTAATTTTTTATTTCATAAATAATGGCAGCTTTGACAAGCCAGCGTTAAAAAAGCACACAAACAAGTGTGCTTTAAACGAAATCTGATTCATTTTTTATAGAATTTTGCCATTTTTTTACAGCGCCAATTTTATGATAAGCATTTTTTCATTCAAATTTCATTTGCGCGGCTTAAAGTATACTTTTCACTCATATTGTACTTTGTGTAGTTGTACACTTCAAATTTTTTGGTTCATAATAATATAATGTATGATGACAAAAACTGTTGTTTCAATTGCCCTCATGTTTCCTAGAAAATAAGAATCTAGAATAGTTTTTCAGGTACAGGGCTCGAAGTCTTCTAAGGTGAAAGGTAACGTCACACGAGAAGATGACCTTTTACTCCTGGCCAAACAGGCGGGCGCCAAAAGTATAGGGCTTATTTTATAGTCTGATTATATTTCATGAGAGACAGCATTGCTTTTTTACAACAATTTTTAATTGACACCCATTAAAACCAATTGCAAAAATTAGTGAACTGATAAAAAGAATGTCGAAAATGATCACTCTAATCTCTGAGTAATAAAGTTTATTCCAAAAATTGTGGTAAAGTAAAAATATTGTTTTTTAATAAAAATATAATCAGATTATAAAATGTATCCCTATACTTTTGGTCTACATGTGTTCGTCCTGGGGTAAATGGTCATGTGATTGATTTTTTTGACACTTTAGAGGACTGAAAGAGGTCTTAATTTGTTACAAATTAAGACCTCTACAAGCCCTCCTACTAATTCCGATTAAGTCCTACAATTTAGAGGTCTAAAAGAGGGCTAAAATTTCGACTCGGATTTTTTTTGTTGAAAATTTGTCTTATTTGGTAGGAAATTCACCATTTGGGTTTAAAATTGAACTATTTAATTAAAAATTCATTTTTTGGCTAGATTCAACATTGTAGTTAAAAATTTGTTTCTTTGGTTGAAAATTGGAAAATCAATTTTTTAAACAGTAAATGTAAATATTCCATTTTTTCTTCAAAATTGATCTTCTTTTTGTAGAAAACTCATCTTTTTGTGTTGCAAAATCAATTATTTGGTAGAAAAAGAATATTTTTAGGTTGAAAATTCAACTTTTTTGTTAAAAATTCATTTTTTTGTGTTAACAACTCTACTTTTGTTGCAAGTTCCTCTTTTTGGTTTGAAAATTAATTTCTTTTGGTTAAGAATTCAACTAATTTGTTTAAAATTTATATTTTTTGGTTGAAAATTGATTGCTTATACAAAAAATTCTAATCTTCCATTTTCGGTTCAAAATGTATGTTTCTTAGTTGAAAACTCAACTATTTTGTTGAAAATTGATGTATTTTATATATGTTTAACGTAATTTGTGAATGACCCCTGCAACCTTCTGTATGAATTTATCCACTTAAAGTGTTTAAAATAAATTTAGAAACAAAAATGTTTTCCCCATTGAAATGATTGATATCCCAGGTTTCAGGGTGCTTCTATACTTGAAAAAAAAATTGAGAACGGTCAGGGAAAATGAAGAATTGATCAGGGAGAAGTGAGGAAATTTCGAAATTGGGATTTTGTAGTAACCCTGTTCTAGTTTTGAAAAAATACAAGATAAATTGTCGACATTAAATTCTAGAATACCAACACTATCTCACTATTGGAGACAGGAGGCTCACTCAAATGCGCGATCTCGGCTTCCGAGTTTAGAATACTTGCCGCCCGGGGTATTATGTCGCCTGGATAATATATATAGGGAAAGATCCTCCAGCTCCCCTTACTTATTCATAAAGTTTATTTTTCGCGAGGGTAAAACAACTCTGGCAATCCGCTGGACCGCTGGTTTATCCGAACTGTTATTTCGGTGTGATCCGAGTTATCCACTATAATCGAAGTAATCCAAGTAATTTGGAGTAATCCACTTGTAATTCGTCGTAATATAGTTCTAAATCATACTTGTAATGCGAAGTAACTCTCTTGTAATCCAGATAATTCGTAGTCATTCAGATAATCCACTTTCAATCCAGCGTTCTATCTACGTATAATCCAGGGTAATCCAATTGTAATCCGGATAATAATAGTAATATAAGCAACCCAAATAATTAACTTGAAATCAAGAGTAATCCAGATAATTCAAGCTAATTTACATAGGTAATCCAAATAGTTTTCAACTAGGATAAACAGGGGTATTATCGACTCCTGAAGAAAAAGTTTTTAGACAAAGAAGAAAATAAACTGATGTGTTTATTATCTAGTAATGATGATAAATTCATGTCAAAGGGCAGACTTTGTTTGATTATATACAGTAGCTATCAATATAATTTTTATTTTACAAACTCATGTTATATTTATTTTAAAATAATGTATTCAAATCCAGTGAAGGACACACCACATTTCATATTTATTTGGTATCTAAAAGAATATGGAAAGTATATGTAGAGAATATTACATAATTTAGTTACTTTAGACTGACATATCATCCATTACCTTTTTCAATGAGAATTCTTTTTCTTTTGTTAAAAATTATTCTAGTTTGTAACAAACTTCAAAGTCTGGGTAAAAAGTCATTTTTTGGTAAGCTTCTTCATTTTAGTTGAAAGTTCTTCTCTTTGGTTCAAAATTGTACTATTTTGATGACAAATATTTTTTTTTGTCGTTGTGAATTTAGTCTTAGCTAAAAATTTATTTATTATTATATTATTATATTATTTATTAAAAATTTATTAATTCAGCAATTTTGTTAAAAAGTAATCCTTTTTGGTTAAGCAATCCGGCGTAATCTTACGCAATCCAGAGTAATTTTTAATATAGAGGTAATTCAGAGAAATTTGAAATACAGAGGGAATCCAGAGCAACTTTAAATATGGAGTTAATTCAAAGTAATTTTAAATATAAAGGTTATCCAGAGCAATTTTAAATATAGAAGTAATCCAAATTAATTTCAGTTATAGAGGTAATCTAGAGTAATTTCAAATATAGAGGTAATATAGAGTAATTGAGTGCAGAGTTATTTTAAGTATAGAAGTAATGCATAGTAATTTTAAATATAGGGGTAATCCAGGATAAGCCGATATAATCTGGAGTAATCCGCCTACGCTGGAATTTCCCCTCGATTTTTAGAGAAGGATCGTTTTCACTGCAAGAGAATCAGAGACGTGCTCGTGCAATTTTCTAAAGTGTTATCGTAAATGTTACTTCGAAATACTTACATATATTAATCATGGCTATTTTTTTCTTTTCCAGGTTCATGGTGGTATTGGTGTGCCTCATTTTCAGCGTTCTCTCAACAATAGAGCAGTACAGTAATTTCGCAAACGAAACTTTGTTTTGGATGGTAAGTGTCTTTTATTTATTCTGTTTTATTCATTAAATAGCAGCTAATGTACGAGCGCAAGGTGTGAGTACACCTTCCTGGATTTTTATTTCCTAATATTAAAAACATAAAAAAATTTTGAATCTATAATAACTCATTTTTAAATATTTATTGCTTAAAATAATTTTAAAACAATTAACACTGATGTAATAAATAATGTATGATAGAATATCAGTTGTTTAATTTATTCTAGGAAACAAGAACAATTCTTTTTTTATTTAAGCGCTATGTTAATGTTATGATGAAATAGATTACACTTAAAAATCGACGGGAAAGATATTTGGCAGAGCTGTTATAGAACTTTAAACCTTTGAAAAGTAACAAATGTGAAATAACAATAGTGTTTTGCTATTTTACTGATAATAAATTATTTTAAATGATGGTAATGATGGTTCGCGCTAGAAGTTTCTTGTTGGCAATCGAATTTTGAATATCAATATTCCAGGTTAGCTTCTAGTAACCAAAATAAATTTTTGGTCTTTTTGCGATTAACAAACATTTTTCCAGTTCATTAAATTTGACAAACTTTCAAAATCTGAAAATGTATCAATTTAGGAATAAAATAAATATAATATTTCAAAAAAGTTATTAGTAATTATGTCATTTTAAACAAAAAACAATATTTAAAATGAACACTTTTTTAAACTCGCAAAAAACATTTATTTAAACAAGGTTTTTTGCAATTTAATTTTTTCCTACTTTCGCTTCTTAACGATTTTTGAAAATGGTATATCGTAGATTACTGCTTTGATTTGAGCAGATTTTCATTGCATGCAAGTCATTGATACATATGAAACACATTTTCTTTAAAAACATTATTTTTTTGATCAATTTCTCATAAAAGAAAAAAAGTAATAAATTTATCAAATTTCTTCAAGAGGTCTGTTTTTAATTAAGTTTCTATCAATTTCGAGAAAAAAAAACTTTTCAAATCGAATGGAAATCGTAAGGTGTAATTATTATTAGAGTATGATTTTCTCTTAATATTCCTTATTTATTTTGCCAGCTTTGTGAGATTTTTCGGTCCCCAAGCTCAGCGCGAGTGGGTCTAGTCTCTCTGTATTCCTTTTCTTTATCTTGAATTACCTGGAATTCTTTTGAACTCCTTTAAATACTTTTGAATTATTTTAACTTTTATAATGCCTCCGAATACCCTGATATATCTGAATTGATCAAAATTCTCTGAATCATTTGTATTCCTCCAATTTTTCTAAATTGCCTAAACGCCTTGAAATCATTTGAATTATTTGGAATTCCATCAATTTTCGGTCTTTTCCTAATCATTTGAATTTCCTTGATTTCCTGGATTCGTGAAAATTCCTGAATTACAAAAACTTCAAAATAATCCAAAGAATTCAGAAGAATTCAGAGGAAGTCGAGACACTCAGATTATTTAAGGAATTCAAATGAATAGAAGGAATAATATTTGGGGAATTCAGGAAATTTCCGGAATTCTTGAAATATTCTGAAGTTAGGAATGCCAGAAATGTAGGCAATTCAAGGAATTTAGTCAATTCTAGGAATTCAGGATATTCGGAAAATTCCAGAAATTTAGGTGGTTCAAATAATTTAAGGAATTCAGGGAATTGCGAATATTGAAGCAATCCAGGATATTCGAAGAACTTAGGGAACTTAGATAATTTTAGGTATTTTAGAGCATTTAGGGTATTCAAGAAATTAGGAGAAATAAAAAAGAGATAAAGCAAAGATTTCAGGATATTCAAGGAATTCACAGAATTTCAGTGATTTCCGAGCCGTTAGGTAGATAAAGATATTCGGGTGCAAACCAAATTCATGTTGCTAACAAAATATATTAGTTGCGAATACTTGCAGATTATTATTATTAATTAAGAATTAATTCATTTTTTTCAAGAAACTGAGAACTCGTTTGCCAAGCTTTTTGAAGTTCACTTAATTTGTTAAAAATCTTTGTCCATCAATCTCCAAGTTAAATATATTATTAACTGGGTATACACACTTCTCGTATTTATCTGACAAAAAAAATGAATAAACGATTAAATCGCCTACTTTAATATTCGACACTCCAAATCTGGATATCGATAAAAGAACATTATCGATGGAAGTTATTCGCCATCTTCTTATCTGCAAAGGATCACCGTTTATTTTCATACTCTGACCTCAATCAAATGTCAATCTACCATTTTAGACTGGAAAACATTCGATCATTAGTAATAATGAAACTTGAATCATTTTTTCATCAGAAACCAGAAGCTAAAATGAGTTTGAAAGAATTTGCGAAAAAGTTGATAATTTTTTACTGTAAGATTTTCGAAAACAACAAAATATCCTACATGCCTAAAATATTATTTTAAAATTAAAGGTTATCCAAGAGGGTATGGGAATATAAAACTAAGGGATCGCACCATGTATTCGTTATGGATATGAATATTACAGATTGCTTAATGCAGGGCTCGGATCGACCAGACCTCTTTAAAAAAGCGCATTAGTCGCATAAAATTACAAAGTCACATCAAATTTTTTAAGATAATGAAAAGAGCAGTATCAGACTGAATGCCAGTCGAAATAAACTTTAGAGTTGAAACAATCTTTCAGCAATAATCATTCAGCTTAAAGGATTTCAAATCTAGATTTAAATTGTTTCTTTTCGTACTGTTAACCTCGCCAACTTGGATTATTTTTTAACAAGAAAATTCCATAATTCACATTAATTTGAAATTTTAGGAACATTCATTCTGAACACTTTAAACTTAAAATAACTCAATATTTAATGCTTTAATTTTGAAAATATACAATTTATATACGAAATTTTTAATTTTTTAATAATAAAATTAAAAATTACCCAATTTCGTACGCTTTTACCTTAAAAATGTCCAACCGGAATTTGAAAAAATTAAAAATTTGAATACGGAATCGCACAAGTAGGAATTGTTCAATTTCAGATGCTACTATTTTAATGAGTTTCCCAGCGGAGCGAGAGAGAACTTTTTTACAAACAAAAATTAAATCTGCAATCATTGAAAATACTATAGATGTTTCAGGATAGTGCTTTTTGCTAGAAATAAGTATTTTCAAAAAAAATTCTAATATAAAATCATATAGGCTGTATTCGTTCTTTTTCCGCAAATTTTCCTACCGAAAGTCATCGTCAAGATTCCCAATTTTAATTATTTTAAGGTTCTATTAGCGGTTTACATCGGAAATGAGCATTTTTGATAAAAAAGCACAACATTTTGAGCATGAGAAATATTTCAACAATTTACGTTGTTTCGGTTTTGTTTGCGTTTTTACCTTAAATTCACATTTTTAAACAAAGATCAGTAGATTTTAAAAGTTCCATAATTTTTTAACAATTTTAGGTCACGTTCGCGTTTTGCACAAAAAATTGGTATTGCGATGCAAAAATCAATATGGTTCAAAAAATATTTGCAATTCTTGAACAGTTTCAGGTTATATTAAGGTTCTTGATACGATATAAGATATCTTGAATAAAACCTATTAGATTTTCAGGAATATTTACAATTCTGAACAATTTTCTGTTTTATTACTTTTTTTCTTTGGAATTCATTGATATTTTCAATGACAAATTATTCGGCTTAAAAAAATATTTCCCATTTACATCTAAAATGAGTGTTTTTATATCAAAATCATTAGATATGAATCAAATGATTTTTGTTTCAAATAATAAAATTTACAAGCTAGAACTATTTAGGATGCTGTTAGTGTTTTTTTCGGAAACTGAATTTTTTACAAAGAAAATTATTAGATTTCTAAGGAGGCTCATAACTTTTGAACAATATTAGATTATTTTGGCTTTTTGCATTAAAATTTGGTATTTTCAAACAAAAATCATTACATTTCGAAAAAGAGTTTTAATTTGGAACAATTTCAGATTATATTCACGTTTTCCACAGGAAATCTGTTATAGTAAACAAAAATTAGAAAAAACTTATTTTAAATAAGATGCACGCCGTTTTAACAATGTCGGGTTAACGGCTGATACCCAGGCGGAAAAATCATATGTAGTTTATACGTAGTATGAAACTTCATAGAATATTTTCAATTTAGAATAATTTTGTGTTATGTTGTGTTAATATTTTTCGTTGAAAATTGGTATTTTTAATTTAAAAACTCATAAGATTGTTCAGATCATCATTAGTTATTATATTTAAAAAAAATTTTTTTTTAATAACCTTATGTTATTTTAAACGAAAGTCATTTGTCTCCAAACATTAAACTTACAATTTCAAACAACTGTTAGTTATATTAGTGTTTTTCGTTGGAAGTTGGTTTTTCTTTTTTATTATATTAGATATTAACCTTATATTTAAAATGATATATTTCGTGAGATATAAAAATAATAATTGCGCCCGTTTTTGTTTTTCTACTTTATCAGATATCTTCTGGACACCAAACAGAACTGCTGAGACTAGGGTTGTCTCTTTTCATTTTATTATTTTTACCCTTTTTTCACTAAAAGTTTTATGCTGACACACCAATTAATCAAGTCTTTCTTTCTGATTCTCCACCTCCTTCTCTCTGTCCTTTTTAATTCTCTCTCTCGCTCGACCTCAAGTACGTTTTAGGAAATCCCAGAGAGTAGAGAATCTCCTCGTCAGACGAGATTAATTCCAATTTGGCAATGCTAAGTATGTGCCCTATCGCTCTGTTTGATTAGGGGAAGGGGTAAGATGATTAATGGCTTCCGCGATTCAAACACTCGAGGAAAGAAATACTTTTCTATTAACACTTCCCTACCGGAAAAACGGGTTTAATTATCGCTCAAAAATCCGTTCTACAGTCGAATCAAATGATGTTCTAAATGTTTTTAATTCTATTCATTTCGATCCCTACTCTAAAACTATCCGACTCCATCAATTTATCTCTAAATCTCTTCTAGCTCATCCTTTTCTACCAATTTCGATATTTGTCTTAAATCTTTATAATTGAGATTACAAATATGATGCACAGTGCCACAAAATTTGAATTTGTGAAAAACCTCGACAACTCCAAGATTGGCTGATCAAGACTCCCAGTGTTCTAGATTCCAAAAGGGGCTGAGTCCGGTGATCAAGAGTCCTGCGATAAAGAGTCCGTGATAAAAAAATCCCATGACAAAAGAGTCCCGTGATCCAAAGTCCTCCCAAGACTCCTGAGATGAAGAACTTCGAAATTGAGATTCCCAAACGCGAGTCCTAAGAGTTAATTAATTTAATAACATTAATTTGTATGTCTGATTTTTAGATGATGTTATTTGATGTCGACCAGGTGATAAAATTAATTAGAAGATGTTATTATTTGTTAGTATACTGGTCCAAAATTTATTAAAAGAAACTTCAAATGTTTCGCCCTTCGACGAAGGGCTTCTTCAGTCATAAATATGTATAGCCTAGACACAGAAGACATGAAAAAACTGTTACATTGTATGAAAAATAAGTAAAAATTGTCTTATGAAAAATCCTTTACCATCTTAGTGAATCAAGCCATAAGATTCCGTAGTGAGAAAGATCTTGCAGCAAGTCATTATAGCCAATTTTTTGTTGTGATGTTAAACATTGTAAAAAGATATGTAAGATTTTTCCTACCAAAACAGATGCAGTAGACGTTAAAAAGATAAAAATAAAATCACTTGCATACTGTGTTGGCATTGTCAGGAGTTTAAAAATAAAAATTTAGGTGGGCCATCACATCATCCTTTCAGCCTAACAAGAGCAAGTGACATTTCTTAAATACAGAACATTAATGTCGTGTATACAAGGTGGTTACAGGATAATTGGATTCGCTACTCAATTGGTCTGATGTGTGCGCATTATATCTCCTACGTCATACATGAGACAGGAAAACGGACTCTCTCATCTTATCTTATCGTAACAGTTATTAGTGTTATTAATTAAATTTAAATACATACCGCTCAGACCTTCAATGTCAGTTCTTTTGTTAACCGAAAATTTATTCTTTGCTATGTGAAACCTTTCCCTGAATAGTCTTTGTTTTTTATTTACTTCAGCACCTAGTACATTGATATGTTCAAAATCAAAATGATGATGCTTCGTATGAGAGTGATATACTAATGCCGTGCTTCTATCGTCGTGTTTGCAATCATATTTGTGCTCATTCATTCTAGTATCGATATTTCTTTCTGATTGGCCAATATAAACACATTTACAACCCATGCAGTTAACACCATAGATCGTATGTGTCTTTAAACCCTCTCTCAACGGATCTTTACCGTCGGTAAAGCATTTAAAACCATCATAATCAGATTGAAAATGCTTACTGTGTTTTGAACAATAGGTTCGACAGGCAAACCTTTGGCGTGCCCATGGGCTCTCCTATATCAGCTGCGGTGGCCAATTTGAATATGGAAAATCTTGAAAGTTGTACTCTCGAAAGCTAAATTTTTATTTTTAACATCCTGAAAATGCCAACACAGTACGCAAGTCATTTTATTTTTATATTTTTAACGTCTACTGCATTTGTTTTGGTAGGAAAAATCTTATATATTTTTTTACAATATTTAACATCACAACAAAAAATCGGCTATAATGACTTGCTCCAAGAGCTTTCTCACTCCGGAATCTTATGACTTGGTTCATTAAGATGGTAAAGAATTTTGCATAAGAAAATTTTTACTTTTTTTTCATATAATGTGACAGTTTTTTTATGTCTTCTGTGTCTAGGCTATACATATTTATGTCTAAAGATGCCCTTCGTCGAAGGGCGAAACGTTTGAAGTTTCTTTTAATAAATTTTGGACCAGTATACTAACAAATAATAATAACATCTTCTAATTCTGTCTGATTTTGTTCATTTTTATCCATTATTTTCTAAAACGATTAAGAGTCCCGCGATGAAGAATCTCGTGATGAAGAGTCCCGTGATAATGAGTCCCGTCATCAAGAGTCCCATGATCAAGACTCCCGTAAAGAAGCGTCCCGTGATCAACATTCATGTACTTCTGCTCGGATTCGTGAGATTAAGAAATTTGGAGTTGTAATTCCCAAACCCAGAAAAGTGGTTAGCCCTGTTATCTCTGTAAGAAGGAATGCATTTAAATAGACTACAATTATTTCAAATATTTGGTAATTTATAACGTTTTGAATCCAAATGAATGTCAAAGAAGGTGAAAACTGAAAGCAAATCAATCCTGTTAAATGCTGTGAGATAAAGACAAAGGTTGAAGTCAATTTAATTCCTTCCTTTCAGTATAATTGCAAAAATTTTAATCCAAAACAATTTTTTTTAGCCCGAAGTGCACTCAAGGTAATTCTGAGTAATTAATTTAAAGGCAAACGAATGTCGTTTTTTGCCATATATTTTGAAATCATTTTAATCCATTTCAATACTCACCTTCTAAATAGGATGGCAGAGTATGAATATATAATCTGTGGTTGATACTACGCGCGTCCTGAGAACTAATTAATTTAATAACTTTAATTTGTCTATCTGATTTAATTAATTTTTATTAATTATTTTCTCAAATTTGTTAGACCATGTCGACGTAGGTAGCAATGATAACGTGTTAAAGAATCGCGTGCAGCTTAGTAAAAATTGTCTGTAGTTCATTATGCTAAGAGGCTAAAAGGGGTCTAAAAGGGTGAGTGGAACCAGAGGTCTGAAACTAGGTAGATGGAGCGAAGTAGGAAATGTGGAGAGATATACCAGTCGTTTTGAAGGACCATTAAGTACTAAGCTTCCCGCGACAGTGGCATCCAGCTTCGCGACGTTAGAAGTCTCCTTAACTGATACGAAGCTTACAACGATTCAGGCTTGTCTCGCTAAGTGTCAGTGCATGAGTATGTTACACATGGTTGCTCGATCGCAACTAATAACCTAAGCTTTCTGTTTGTTCTTTTTCAGAAAATCAGTTAAGAATATTATAAAGTTCAGTCCAAATAACATCATCCTCTTACGAAAGATAATGGATGGGTCTTTGTCAAAAAGTTCTATATTTTAAATCCTTAGAAAAAAAGTGATTTTTGTATTTAAATGCCCAGCCACGAAAACGCTACAATTCGAATCATTATTTAGCAAAATTTAAATTTTTAAATTTGATTTCAGTCTTTCTTAATTAAAATATTAATCGAGCTTGAATTGCATAATCAGTGTGGCCGTAGTTTAGGGCAAAACTGGAAATTAGGGAAAAGTCAGGGAAAGTCGGAGGAAGGGCAGGGAATTGAAAAATAATTGAAAAAGTTAGGAAATTTCTGTAAGAAGCACTTTAAGTAACTGTCGAATATAATCAGGGCTGCTACACAGTTACTTTTAGTCACGTTTTTCTCAAGTCTTTCTAGTCACGTTTTTAAATATGAAGTCAGTATAGTAACTTTTTAAAATGAAAATATCACTTTGGTAACTTTTATTTCAATTATGAAGTACCCATGGGTATTTTAAAAGATTCAAAGAAGTTTTTAATATATTTCAATAGTTTAAAGAGGTTCCAAAGGATTTTAAATATTTTTAAGTATTTTTAAGATTCCAAGAAATTATAAAGTGCTTTACAATTTTTTTAAGAGATTTCGAAATATTACAAAGTATTTTAAATATTGTAGGGTATTTTAAAAGATTTCAGGAAATTTTTAATAGAGATCAATAATTTGAAGGCATTTCAAAGGATTTGTAACATTTAAGTGTATTTTAAAAACTTTCATGGAATTTTCAACAGCTTTCAGAAGTTTCAATGTATTTCAAAACATTTCAAAGGATTTGAAAAATTGTATGGTGTTTTAAATAATACCAATCCATTTTCAAGAGATTAAAACAATTTCAAGGAATTTCCAGACTTGAATTATTATAAGGGATTCGAAAGAATTTTAATGGGGTTTTAAAGAATTTACTAGAATTTCGGAAGATACGGAACGATTTCAGAACACCCATAAGGTTTCAAAATATTTTAAAAAGAATCCAAGGGTTTATGTAAGATTTCCGAGGACTGCCGAGGATCACAGGGATTTTATGGTATTTTAAAAGCTCTCATAGGATAATGATAAAGATTCCAAGGAATTTGCTATTGCTGTCAATCATTTGAAGGGATTTTACAGAATTTTTATAATTATGGGATATTTTTTGAATTTTCAACGTATTTTCAAATGATTTAAAAAATGTCAAGGAGTGTCAAACCATTTTAAAGGTTTTCAAATATTTCAAGGTATTTAAAAAATATATTTTAATAATTTCAAGTGATTATAAATGATTTTAAACATATTAGGGTATTTTTAAAAACCCCAAGAAATTGCTAAGAGTTAAAAAAAATATTCAGGGATTACAAAAAACTTTGAAAGATATCGAATATTTCAGGGCATTTTAACCTTCAGAAGCCATACCTCTCTCCAGTAACGTGCAGGCCATACGGGTGCAAATCTGGTTTTGACTATTTTAATTGTTTATATTCTTTCAATTTTAATTTTCATAACAAAAAAGTATATGATTTCGGGGTAAGATTTCTTCCGGAATTGAAATATTTTATTACCAAACCTGTTAAATTGAATTATCACATAAAATATAGCAATTATTAAATAAACTTTTTGGAAAATTCGTTTTTTACCCAAAAACTTGTATTATTTTATTTAATACAGATATATCAATGAAACTTTGGAAGAATGGAGATAAAGACTTTTGTCGCAATACAAAAAATTGTTTATTCGATAAATTATATTTTAACTATTTTCAACAGGTGTTTGACAAAAGGATAATTTTAAAAAGGTAAAAAATCATGTCCAGTACAAAAAATGTGTTTCTTTAAAAAATTCAGTACATAATACATCCATGAATGATTGAAATTAAATATAGCTATATGCATACACACATATGCCGCGAGTCGGCTGCTTTGTTGTTCATACACACTGAGGAGGTTAGGATCTACGAGACACCACGGAAAAGAAAGAAAACCATAAAAAATGTAAATACTTACGTATTAGGCCCTAATTATGGCATAAATGCTATTTATCGTGGCACTTGAAAAAAATTAGCAGAATCTCATTTGTGACGCCCAGGCCAAACGGGTAAAAATTTGGCCTAATGTAACTTTTCGGCGTTTCCAGCAGAGCAGTTGTGTAGCGACTGATGCCAAGCTGTTGCTCGGCGGTTACGCCTAAGTATAGACATAAATATCGAAGTGGGGTGCCCTGGGAGGGAGAGACATTTGAAATTTTCAGCCTGCCCGATTTGCACCCGTATGGCCTAAAGGGATTTAAAAACATTTCAAAGGATTTTAAGTATTTCAGGGAATTTAAAGATAATCCAAGTTATTTTAATCAATTTTCTAAGATATCAAGAAATTTCATCGGATATTATGTAATTTCACGGGATTTTATAATATTTTTATGAATTTCAATTAATTTATTCACAAGAACAAAGGAATTTCGCAGTATTTCGAAAATATTAAAATTTTCTAAGTTAACACCAAAGACCTTAAGGAATCTTAATGATTTTAGGATATTTTCAAAGATTCCCAGTGGTACGAAAGATGTCCCGCTGGGTTACAAGGAATTTTCAATTGCTTTCGATATTTTTAAGGGATTTTAAACAATTTTTATACCTTTAGCTTATTTTTTAAATTTCCAAGGAGTTTTCAAGAGATTTAAAAACTGTCAAGGAATTTCAAAACATTTTAAAGGTTCAACGAAATTTTTTTGGGTTAAAATTTTTTCTCCAATTCATTTAAATTCTTTTGAATTTAACTTGAATTGTTTTAATGTATTATAAATCAAATTCTTTTGAATTCCTTCAAATTCAAAAGAAGATTAGTCACATTATTGAAGCAAGCTGTGGCACGTCTGAGAATAATAAATGAAAAATACGGTTGCGAAGTACTATAGACGCATTCACTGTGGGTGTATTTATTTGCGCTCATTTTATGAGCATTTTGTTTACTTATAAGTACCAAATAAATTTGCTTCCTCATAGGAGGTTTTCCCTAACAAAAGAAAAAAAGAGATACTTTTAATATTTTTCAAGCTTACGTTTCTGTCTTTCCGAAAATCAGATGGCCCGAAAAAATTGCAATTGATCCCAGCTGAAAATTCCTGTGCAGGAACCTCGAAGGATCCTGGACATGTTCCTGGACACGAATCTGTATAGGTGGCTTGGCTCTCTCGATAGTAAGTTTTGTCTTCAAGGGAATAAAAGGAAAGCAACTTCATAGCTGTAATCATCATGATTTTTCGTGACGGCTTTCTGCAAAGAACTCCATACGTATTTCTGTACAGGAACCCGCGCCTCAAATTACTTCGCAAGGGAACCTGGTTCCTTTGTTGGTGCAGGTTCCATTGAAGAATCGTGTACAGTTTCCTTGATCTAATTCCTGCACAGGAACCATCAAGATTACCTGTGCAGGTTCGTGTGAAGGATCGTATCTAGGAACATGTCCAGGATCTTCCGAGGTTCCTGTATAGGAATTTTCTGCTGGGATGTATTCTGTTGCAATGAACAACTTTTCAACCTATGGTAGTTTTATATTTTAAATTAGTACCTCATAGAAACAATGTAACTTTTCTTAAAACTTTCTGAGTGGCTATTGAATAATCAACAATGGTATTCGAAAGTTCGTCAAAAGATCAATCCGCGCGTCGTCGAGACGCGAACAATTGTATCAAATGCAGTACTGTTATATTCCCAACATAAAAAATCGTCTTATCAACATGAAAACTAATTTTGTCGAAAGTTTTCAAAACAATATTGTTAGGTTGTGGTCGATCATGAACAAATATATTATATACATTATAGTTGTATTGCCAATATTAAAAAAAAATTCCTTATATCAACAAGATAAACAACATATTTTTTCAATCTATAAATCGGTATTGCTAGATCATAAGAGGTTATAGAAGGTTCGTCAATGGGTCATTCGAAGTGTCTCGAAGCCTTAAACAAACATGTCAGTTACAGTACTGTAGTACTCCTAGCATCAGCCCTATGCATCGCCCCCACTCTTTCTGTTCTCTTAGCATCCGGAGGGGTATCGTAGTTCAAATAAATCCAACAGATGGCGCTCCGAACAAGTAATCCTGTTTTTGCATTGTTATGTAAAGCAAAACTACTAAAATTCATTTAAAACTTGATATTTTTTATGAATATAAAAGAAGAACATTTTTTTCAGTAACAATAAGAGCAGCTGTAATTAGTAATAAAAAAATTCATGAAAACATGCCATTTAATATTAGGAAAATTGAATATAAAGATGAGTTTTTTAAAAACAGTTTGAATTGTATTCATATTTTTCTATTGTTTATTTTGCTAATGTA
>CAKNWT010210095.1:0-10613 GCA_932066315.1 Andricus coriarius
TTTAACTAAAAATGATTAATTTTTAACCAAAAATGGAATGGTTCAATTTTCGGTTTCCTTTTTCTTTCACTTTCGATTCTTTCCTACCTCAATTTTACCATTTTTTCACATCCATTCTTTCGTTCTTTCTCATCCGCTCCTCTAGTCTCTCCAACTCCTTCATCCACTCCTCACCCAATCCATCCTCTAGAATCTTTACCACATTCTCTTTCTAGCTTCTTTTATTTTCCTTTTCTCTCCTACATCCTTCCCATATATACTGCCAGTTTTCTTCCCCCATTCATATATTCTGAACTTTCTGTTCTCATTCTTTTCCCAATATTCCTTCCCTTACCTCGTTTCCCAATGTAAACCTTGCTATTCTGGTCCACCTTCTCTCTCCCCATCTCTTTTGGAAATACTTTGGCACTCTTTCCTTTTTTATTATCTCATACCATTTATTATATTTTGATTTCTCAATCATCCCTCATCTTTTTATTAATTGTCTTTCCCTCTCTCTTTTTTCCACTTTTTCATAGTTTACTCTAGTCCTGTCTTCTATATCTCTAGCCTTAAAGAACTCCTTCCTTTCTTCATCTCATCTCGTTAATTCCATCGTCCACCCTCTCCTTTCTTCTACCTCCATCAAACACTTTCTTGCTAACTCCCCTCCCTTTCCCTCCCACAGCTTCGTCTCAAAATTCCATGCCCTCTTTCCCGCTCTAGTACTTAATTTATCCCTTTGCGCTTCTTCTCTCACCATGTATTCAGGCATTCTCCAGTCTTCCCCTCCTAGCGTCCACCTTATATACATTTCTTGTAAATTCTTAATCTCTTTCGTTTCCTTCCATCCTCATATCTCCGCTCCATAACCTAATACCGGCAATACCAGCGTATCAAATAACCACACTCTCCTTCTCTAATCTTTTTTAACCTTCTTTTTCCTACTCCCCATATCTGTTTCACTACCCCCGCCGTTTTTCTTGATCTCTTCTCTTATATGAGCTCCATGATCTCCATTTGTTTGGAAGGTATATCCAAAATATTTAACTCCTTTACTTCTTCTAACTTTAATACCTTCCACCTTCCAGTCCATTCTTTCTTTATTCCCCCTCCTTTTCCTAACATCACTTTCATTTATATTTTCTACATTTAAAATAACTTTTTCTCATCTCAGTATTTCTGCAATCCTGTAATTAAGCCCGCCAGCCCTTCTTCATTCTTTTCATTTAACACTATATCGTCCGCGTATTTTAGTGTATATATATATATATATATATATATATATATGCATATATATTTTTTCTCCCATCCTAACTTCTCCCTAACCTTTTTTCTTCATTTCTTCTTCTAAGTTTAAATATCTTCTTCTAAGCTTAACCGTTTTTAACTAGAATATTTTTCATAAAGCAGGAACAATATTTAATAAGCAGAATCACTATTTCATTGTATGTAGGATCTACTTTGTGTAAACATATTTGATGTACGATTTTTTGTTAAACGGAAAAATAATTAACATAATATATTTTTGTATGCAATGTTTTTAAAATATTTTCAGAATAACAAAATAATGATTGTTTAATTATATAGCGCATATATTCCGTGTAGAAAATATTTTGCGCAGGAGAAATATAATGAGTATACTTTGTATACAATATATTCTATGTAGAATATATTTGTGTATGAACAGCATTTTCCCATTTATTCTTAAGCTCATTTTGAATGAAGATATGCCTGTTAAAATCGATTCCCCAGCTTTAGAGATATATCAAAAAAATTTCTCAACTCTGCGGAGAATAAATTTAATCTGTTCCTGCAGGGCAAACTTAATTTAAATTTAGATATAGACTTTGGGATAAGCCAATTTTTAAGTTTTGAAACAGGTTTGAAAGGAGGGAAATAAATTATTGGGTGAATCATGAATATATTAGCGATGATCCATCTCAATAAAGAAGCTGTCGAAGACACACCTTATGGTCGTGCCTACAAATCCTAATTCTGGTAGATAGAGGACTTGCATCCAAGGGGAGCCGCTGCGACGCATTAAGGGGATTAAAACGACTCGGGTTTTCGACACATACATAATACGTCTACGAGGATGCGTTCTTTAATTTAATATTTTACCCGCATAATCTAAAGGCAATTTTACTCGCGGGAGCACAGCTATTTTTAAAAAAAATGTTCTTGTTGTTTTTTTTTTGTAATTGAAAATTGAGCGTTGTTTTGCGCCTGTGGAATGCAACGCGCCAGCTAACATTGTGTGCCGGGCTGCAATCACACGGCCTAGTTTCAAGTCGGATAAAATCTGCAAATACACCGTCGCACCGTGCGGTGAATTAGGAAATTGGGGTTCAAAATGATCCAGAGCCTACAATTTTTATCCGATTTCATCTTTTTTTTTTTAATTAAATCTAATTAAATTCTTAAGAGGTCTGTCGAGGCCGATATTTCAAAAAAGGCTCTGTTTATTTATGATCTAAGTTGCAAAATGCCGAAAAACCATAATTTTTCATATTTGAGCTGCCTGTTCTGTATCATTTATTGGTATTACTTTAAAAAGGCGAAAAACTGATGAATTTACAATCGATTAATAAATCCTGATACCTTAGATGAAGTTCCTGCAATCCGTTCAATTGTTATAAACAAATTTATGAACAAAATCGATTTTGTCTGTACACTGAGATTCATATATGCCTTCTATCAGGCTTGAAGTTAGGTTTCGAAAATATGATGAATTTCTACATAAATTGAATGAAACAATTGACTATTTACGTAGAAAATCATCGCTTTTTCGAAACCCAACTTCATACCAGAGGGAAGGCATTTATGAATCTCAGTGTACATTGAAGCCTGGAAGCTCTTTTCATTACGTTTTCCCCGCGAAATCGAGTAAAATCAATGTTTCACTAAAATCAAACACTTACTTATTATTTTTTTGATTGTTTTAAACAAATTTCATAAACAAATTCAATAAATAAGCGCTTTTGGATATATAAAATGCATTTTTTCTGCGCGATCATTAGTTTTGCCTTCAAAAATGAAAATTCCATGACAGAAATGGACAATCAACAATATTGATCATTGTTATAAGCAATACTGATTAACAAATGCATTAAACGTTCACTCTTTGATGGAAAAAACTGACATCTCACAATATTTTTCATTGTTATTAACAATTCTGATCAACAATTGCATTTAATAGTCGCTTTCAAATAGGAAAAATCTCTTTCTTGCTGAAATGTTCATTAGATCGTAAAAAATGTAACTCCTACGAAATATACTGACATCCAACAAAATTTCGCATTGTTATAAACAATCTTGATTAATCAATTCTTTAAATAATTCTTTCGTATAGAATAAATCAGGATCTGCTGATTGGAGATGATTGAGGCAAGAATGGACAAGACTGGAGAAAACCAGAATTATTCTTCCAAAAATGGGTAAGTTTCATGATTTCGTTCATCTTCATTGTTTATAATATTGGAAAAAGATGTTGAGTGTTGATGTTTTACGATTCGGTTTCTTATTTCAAGGTAACATTAACTATTGAACCCAAAAAACAGATTTATTCTTTACGAAAGAATTATTTTAAGAATTAATTGATCAAGATTGTTTATAACAATGGGAAATTTGGTTGGTTGTCATTATATTTCGTAGGAGTTTCATTTTTTATGATTTAATCAAACATTTCAGCACGAAAGATATTTTTCCTATTTGAAAGCGACTGTTAAATGCAATTGTTGATCAGAATTGTGAATAACAACGAAAAATATTCTGAAATGTCAGTTTCTTCCATCATAATTTTAATTTAGGGATAAAATGAACAATTATGCACACAAAAAAATGAATTTTTTCCATCAAAGAGTGAACGTTTAATGCATTTGTTAATCAGTATTGTTTATAACAATGATAAATATTGTTGGTTGTCCATTTCTGTCATGGAATTTTCATTTTTGAAGGCAAAACTAATGATTGCGCAGAAAAAATGCATTTTATATATCCAAAAGCGTTTATTTATTAAATTTGTTTATGAAATTTATTTAAAACAATCAAAAAAATAATAAGTAAGTGTTTGATTTTAGTGAAACATTGATTTTACTCGATTTCACTGGGAAAAGCGTAATGAAAAGAGCTTCCAGGCTTCAATGTACAGCAAAAATCGAGTTTGTTCATAAATTTGTTTATAACAATTGAACGGATTGCAGGAACTTCATCTAAGTTATCAGGATTTGTTAATCGATTGTAAATTCATCAGTTTTTCACCTTTTTAAGGTAATATCAATAATTGATACAGAACAGGCAGCTCAAATATGAAAAATTATGGTTTTTTGGTATTTTGCAACTTAGATAATAAATAAACAGAGCCTTTTGTGCAAAATGGGCTTCGACAGACCTCTTAAGAATTTAATTAGCTTTAATTTAAAAAAAATATATGAAATCGGATAAAAATTGTAGGCTCTGGATCATTTTTAACCCCAATTTCCTAATTCGCCGCACTGTACGTCGCAGCCCGGCATACAGTGTTAGCTGACGCGTTGCATTTACAGGCGCAAAACAACGCTCAATTTTCAATTACAAAAAAAAAACAACTTCAAGAACATTTTTCGAAAAAATCGCTTTGCTCCCGCGAGTGAAATTGCCTTTAGATTATGTGGTTGAAATATTAAATTAAACAATGCATCCTCGTAGACGTATTATGCATGTGGCGAAAACCCGAGTCATTTTAATCCCCTTAATTTCGCGATGTTCGATCGGCTTCAATCTTCACGATCGCGTGCGGATACGGGCGTTAAACGGGTGATAAATCGCACCACCGATATTCGTTTTCCGTGTACGAGTTTGCGATTTTTAAAGTGACTATATTTCCTAGCGGTATGTTGAAAGGTCGACGTCACGTCGGGTGATTGACTGGTACCGGCCTCGAGTTGGTCTCGTAGATATTACCTACGCGTATAAACTTTTGTTTTTCTTTTATACGATTTTCTCGATTAAACCATTCGTACATCCTTCGGAATAACTACCTTTATATATACCATCCCCTTTCTGTCTCCTCAATATCAATCTGCGGAAAATAAAATTTTATTAGACCCGCAATCAAATTTCATTAGAGGGAAAATAAAGTTGGGTCAAGAATAAAAATTTACTACTGCGTATAATTTGGAAGTTGAGGAACAGAGGGTTGCTATAGAATTTTGATTTCAAAATTACAGTCTGCTACCAGGTCAGTTCTTAAAAAATTCGAGGCAATCAGCCCCATTCTAGAAAAATAGTGAATTTTCAGAGAAAATAAAAGTATCTTTTAAAAATTCAAAGACTTTGAAGTAATCGTCTGAAACTTTATTAATTTAAAGATTTTTAAGCTAGAATACTGTACAATTATTTTCTTTAAACATAGTTACTTTCATTGTAAAATTTCAATTTTATATTCAATATTTTTTAATTTCGACTTTTATTAATTTCAAAACCAGAAATCTGGTCATTTGAGTTTCATTCTGTTCCTTTTATAGCTGACAATACTTTTTTGTACATCTTCTTCTGGTGATTGTTATTATTTTACAAAATAACAAGTCTTTTATTTATAACTAGCATAATGTGCGCGCGCTATAGTGAGTGTGTAACATTGAACTATCACTTAATATAATAGAATGAAATATACATTTAAAATATTGAAAATAAATAATATTTTAAATAATATTTAAAATATAATACAAAGAAATAAGATAAATCAAAAAGTTAAATGATAAGATTTATTCAACAATGTATTTTGCTACTTAATAATAAATTGGTTTAGTGAATATTTAAATTCCAGTCAGAGTGGCTTTTGAATTTCAAGATGTAGTTAAAATTAGAATTTTCCTATTTCGGCCTCTAAATCAGTATTGCTCTGAGAAGTGAATTATGTTCCTTCAAAAAGTTTTTCGTTAGATTTACCTACATCCTAATCCCTTTTCTGGGGTTTTATCTTTTAAAAGCTTTTATCCCATAGAGTAAAAAAAAATAATAATAAACAGAACTTTCTACTGTCGGAAGACATCAAATTTTCGATTTTCGAAATACAACCAAATTCGGAGAAAACTGATCGTGAAACTGCGATCCCGAAACCAGAAGTTAAATTTTCCAATCAAACTGACAAAAAGTGAAACTACGCTACGGAACATAAAAGTTAAATTTTCTAATTAAACCGAAATAGTCCCTTTTTGGTCTTTAGGTAATAAATGCTATTGGCCTAATGAGCTAAAAAATATATAAACAGAATTTTCGACTGTCGGAAGAGAAAACAAATTTTGATTTTCGAAAAACAACCAAATTCAGAGAAAACTGACCGTAAATTTACGATCCCGCACCTAGAAGTTAAAGGAGGGTACCGAAAATTGGCCCCACGCCCCCACTAATGAGACTGGTACCAAATGAAAGCTCTTGTTGAGTAGATCAAACTTTATAATGGGCACAACGTTGTAGAATTTAGCCTTCATACTGTTTTCTGCCATTCAATGTCAAAACTCACACTAAGAGTAAAAGTAATATGTGAGACAGAATGCGTCAAGTGTTCCCACCTAAAATGATTGTTTCTCTTTTATCGTGTTGAAACTTGGCTGAATTATAGTCCTAGTGGACGTTTATCAATTTACAAAACAATAGGTCCATTTACCAAGCGGTTGTCAATATACAGGGGCCTGAAGTTTTTGAATTTTCAGGTGCTTTTTCAACAAATCAATTTTTATTTGTTGAAAAAAGTCAAAAATAAAAATGAAAACAAAAAACTATTATAATAGCCTTAAAGGACACGAAAAGAGCTTTCCAAAACACTGTAATAAAAGTACAATCATACATTCCGAAAAGAAGTTACACTAACGTGAAGGTGAAAAAGCACCTGAAAATGTAAAAACTTCAGGCCCCTGTATATTGACAACCTCTTGATAATTGGACCTGTCGTTTTATGAATTAATAAACGTCCACTAGGACTATAATTCAGCCAACTTTCAACACGATAAAAGAGAAAAAATCATTTTAGGCGGGGACGCTTTGCACATTCTGCCCAACATATTACTTTTACTCTTAGTGTGAGTTTCGATATTGAATGGCAGAAAACAGTATGAAAGCTAAATTCTACAACAACGTGCCCATTGTAAAGTTTGATCTGCTCAACAAAAGCTTTCATTTGGTACCAGTCTCATTAGTCGGAAAAAAAATTATAAACCGAATTTTCGACTGTAGGAAGACAAAAAATTTTATATTTTTAAAATGCAACTAGATTTGCAGAAAACTGAGCATCAAACTGCATCCTGAACCTAGAAGTTAAATTTTCTAATTGAACCGACAAAACGTACATTTATTACATTTATTTATTCATTTATTTACATTTATTATTAAAGCCATTCGCTCAAGGAGTCCAAAGATAAAAGTTAAATTTTCTAATTGAACCGAAAAAAGTTCCTTTTCTGGTCTTGAGCTAATAAAAGGTGTTGCCCTAATAAACTAAAAAAAGTTATAAACCGAATTATCGACTGTCGGAAGACAAAAAATTTTCGATTTTCGAAAAACAACTAAATTTACGAAAAGATGACCGTGAAACTGCGGTCCCTAATCTAAAAGTTAAATTTTCTAATTGACCCGAAAAAGTGTATTTTCTGTTCCTTAGGTATTAAAAGCTATTGCCACAAAATGTCATACGAAAATTATAAACAGAAATTTAGACTGTCGGTAGACAAAAATATGTAATTTTCGAAATACAACTAAATTTGAAGAACACTGACCGTCCAACTGCGATCCCAAACCTAGAAGGCAAATTTTTTAATTGAACAACTTTCTGGGATCAGCAGGGAATGTTCAAAAATATTGTCAGGCTGGAATTGAAATTAAAATTGCTATTATGTTTACAATGTACAACTGTTGTAGCCAATAATATAAATAAATAAATGTTATTTTTTTGTTAAACTGAAAAATATTTGACATAATACAGTTTTGTGTACAATGTTTTGAGAATATTTTCAGAATAACATTCGATTTGGAAATTATGTATTTCAAATTTATTTTATTTTGTACGTTTTCAAATAAAAATGTGAAGTTGTAAAACTTCTGAGTTCGAACATCAGATACTTTTTGGTGATAACAATTTCAATTCTGATTAGGAACAGAAATTTTCATAAATCATTATAATTCTGGATTTAATCAGGGATGTTTTTAAAAACTCCCTCTTTATAAATCAGAAATAAAATTATTTAAAAAAATTTCCCGTTCCATATCAAAAATGACAAAATTATAATTCTTTGCGAAATTTCCTTTTTCAAATTCCAAATTATAATTCTTTTTTGGATTTTTAAAAATATTTAACTTATTTATTCCCCGTCCATATCCAGAATTATGATTCGTTTAGAAAATTCCCGATACCGAGTCCAATAATAATTCTTTACGGAAACTCTTTGTCCTAAAGTAAAAATTATAATTGCATATTAGTAAATTCACGAGGAGAAAAATCTCGGTCACTGAATGACTTTCACGTTCAATTACCGGTGAACAAAATTCCCGGTAATTTCCTAGTTTTGCCGATTTCCCGGACATCCTGTTTTCATTCACTTCAAAGCATTTTGCAAAATTCCACTTAAGTCAACAGCGAAAATATCACTCGAAATAAAAAATATATGAAATCGTGTTTACGTATAGAAAATAGGGTGGTCGAAATTTATACCTGTGAAAATTCGACTTTTGATTTTTGGTGATCGACTCCCCTCACTCGCCTCAATTTGTCCGATTTCCGGAAAAAGGAAATCTGTAATTTTTTTTTAAAGAAATTTTCGAGGAATAATTTCCCTCCAATAACTTTTAATTTGGATCCCCCAATACCCTATTGTTATGTCCGGAAAATGCCCCAAAACATGAAAAATAGCAGTTTTCTATCAAATACATGCTGAAGACGGTATTTCTCAAAAATGTTTTTACACGAATTATATTTAATCTATAAGTGACGAGTTTTCAAGTATTTTTTTATAATTTTAAATGGTTTAAACAAATTATTATTCACTTTAACAATTTTTTTTCCTGTAAGTCTTGAAAAGTTATTATTTATCTTTCGGGAGAAATTATTATAAAGTTGATGAATGTCAAGAGTAGTACTTCTTGTTTAACATATTTTGTAATTGTTCAAACGATTTTGATTTTTTTAACCAATTTTTTCTCCTTAAAACTGTAAAAAGTTATTATTTTCTGAAATTAATGACACAATTAAAGAATGTTGAACGTTATATATTTCTTAAGGATATTTGGTAATTATTTGAACAATTTCCATTTTTTTAAACAATTTTTCCCCTGCAAAGCGTGAAAAGTTATTTTCTGGAATTAATTACACAATAAACAGATTTGGAGAGTGAGATTTTTTTTCTTTAAAAAATTTAGCAATTTTTAAAACAATTTTCGTTTGTTTAAATAATTTTGATTTGTTTAAACAATTTCTTTCTCTGTAAATCGTAAAAATTTATGATTTTCTGCAATTAATGACAACATTAACGTATGTTAAGCGTACAGTTTTTTTGTTGAGGATATTTACAAATTATTTAAATAATTGACATGGCCTTTTGACAGGGAAGGTGGAGAAAAGTCTAGTTTGATCGATTCTCTTACACTATGTCGCTTATTATTTAGTATTTCCATATCTTAGTACGTATACCATATATCATTTAAACAATATTAATTTTTTAAAACAATTAAATTCAAATGCTCTAAGTATAGTCCTTTTTTCTTTAAACCAACCTCGTAGATTAATGGAAGCTGTGAATTTTAATTGTAATTTTAAGAAAAAAAGGGACTATACTTTTATAAGAGCAATTGAATTTAATTTTTTAAACAATATAGGGTATCCGTTATGAGATAAGGAAATACTGTATAATAAGCGACATAGTGCAAGAGATTCGAAAAAACTAGACTTTTATCCACCTTCCCTGTGAAAAAGCGCAAGTGAATAATTATTAATTGTTTAAATAATTTCTAAATATATTTAAAAAAACTGTATTCTTAACATTCGTTAATTGTGTCATTAATTTCAGTAAAAATAACTTTTCACGATTTACAGGAAAGGAAATTGTTTAAAATTTTTTTTAAATATCCTCAAGAAAAAAAAATATATTCTTAACATCTGTTAATTGTGTCAATAATTCCAGAAAATAATAATATTTCACTCTTTACAGGGGGAAAAAAGTGTTCCCATTTAAAACACCATGTTAATTTCAAAATCCCGGGTACATGTAAACGTTGAAAAAATAGAAAACAATTACAGATTTTCTTTTTCCAGACAAATAAAAAATGAAGGGAGAGCAGTCGATCACCAAAAATCGAAATTCAAATTTCCGGACTACCCTAGTATACAATCCCAATGTGAAAATCATGACTAAAGTTAGAAGCTAAATTCGGGGACCAAAATTCGAGGCCCTTCACTTCTTTTAATTCCAACTCTCTCAAAGAAATCTCTGAATTGTTTAATAAAAATCATCTGAAAGTCTAAAATCTTGCAAATTCAAAAATATTATTACTTCTATCCTAAAAAATTTTTTTAAATAATTAGAGGGAAAAACATCCTAAAAAACAGGGTTTTTGGGCCTCCTTTTTCAAGCATCGACTGTCACCTGTTTCCAGAAAGCAGTCGA
>CAKNWT010210114.1:566-12476 GCA_932066315.1 Andricus coriarius
TTACTCGGTGAACCTAATGTTTCACCGCTACCTCCAAACGGAAGACCACGCGAAGCTAAAGTTTTTGTAGCTGAAATAACTGTACGTAAAACATTTTGCCAATAAGAAATTTCCCATTTAAGTTGAAAAGTTAAATTGCAATCGATTCTGTTTTGAGTGTTAGCTAATTGCTTGAGTTTAAAAACATTTTCTGTATGGCTGAAAGAATTCTCATGATCAGAAACACTAGAACCCGCGTGTTTCCAGTCGTTAAAACCATTCCTTTCATTAAAAGAACAATCAGGATCAAATAGAAAGCATGGTACACAAAAAACGGTACCTTTCGATTGCGAAAAAATGAGCCAAGCGCGAGATATTTCTTCTCCATTGTGAAGTTTCCTTTCGAACAATCCTCGCGATAGATATCTTGAAACTCCATCGTATTTTCTTTTTGAACTCTCAGAATTGAGGTTCATATTTTGTTTGTATCCATGTACTGCTACATGATGTCGAACGAAATCATTTACCACCCATTTGGCTGGATCGTCACTTGAAATAATTTCATTGAGAAGGATGCTGTCTTTTTTCCAGATGTAGTGTTCCGAGTTTTTTCATAATTGGAAGCATGTTTTGATGTATTATCGTTCAGAATTATGTCATCATCTGAAACCAAATATGGATATTTCTAAGAATGCGATATATCACAATTCGATTAATGTCATAGTTGTCATCAAACATATCGAGTATTCCGCCCAGAGATACATAACGTTTTAACTCAATAAAAAACTCAACATTTTTTCTGTATGAAATTTCATTGTTAGAAAAGTATTTCACGTACTTCACGATTAAAAACCTAATAGATCTATTTTAAAAATATTCAAATATGAATTTGAGGATTTATCTATGATTTTCTTAAAGGTTATACAAATCAACATATGTTTTCCTTGCAAGAATTTTCAGGGTTTTCAAATAGAAAAATTCTTACGAGAAAGAGTACAAACTAACAAAAGGTTTACAAAAATTAAGCTGCAGTCGTTCAAAAAGAGTCCGAAAAGAAGGCAGGTGAAAACGACATTCTCGTATAACAACTGTATCAATTAAATTTGAAATAAATGTGCAGTCAATGGACGTGTTTTTTTCGCTAAAAGTACTTGGTTCAATCAAAGTTTTCCCGCTTGTCTGGTTTCGTTTGACCTTGAAAAATTATGTAGCTATCTAAAAATAGAATAGCGACACCGTAAAAGCGTGAAAATTTTGTTTAAATAAAGTTATTTAGCCCAAAAAAGTAACGTAGAGATTCGCTGATACGTAACTTTGATAAAAGTATTGGAAAGCCGCTTTAGCTACGAAATTAGTAAAAAAAGGTATAAAAAAACTGTAAACCAGTTTTATTTTGACAGAGCTCGACGAAATATTTCCATTTTTATCCAAAACACCCCTATTTACGTCTTATTCAAAGATCCTGCAAAGATCTGAGACGTTCATGAAAATTTCATTTAACTTCCGTTCAGGCACGCCGTGTAATATAATGTCTACT
This sequence comes from Andricus coriarius, assembly GCA_932066315.1. Classification (NCBI taxonomy): domain Eukaryota; kingdom Metazoa; phylum Arthropoda; class Insecta; order Hymenoptera; family Cynipidae; genus Andricus; species Andricus coriarius. The sequence continues at coordinate 2,083 of CAKNWT010210114.1, forward strand.
TTTGTTAAAACCTGCAAATTATCGTCAGAAAAATATATAATATATACCTGTTAATGAATCTTTTAACAATTCGTTACTATCTCGGCATTTCTCAGCTGTTTCTGAATTGTTTTCTGTCAAACTTTCGCACACGTCATTACGCTCTGCAAACATTCGAAATAATAATTGTTTTACATAAGCCCGAAAAAAGGTATTATACATGGACAGAAAAACATATTTAAACATTTTCACTATTACTCTACATTAAACAGGTGAAACTTTTACCTCGTTGTACTGAATTATTTTCCCGATTATCACTTACTCGTTCTCCATTGTTTTCAGTCGTTTTTGAACTGTCATCTAATGAATTTCGACGCAAGTCATTGCAATCTGCAAACATAACCTCATATTTAAATTGTAAACAATAAATAGTTAATAATACATTCATAAAGTTAGTAATTTTGCACACACTAAACATCGAAATTATACATTTAATGGTATAATAATATGTAAAGCTCACCTCGTTTTTCAGAATAAAAAAAGAATTTCGGCCGCTCGCTTTTTATATGCAGCGCCGCTCAATTTTTTTCGATTTTCATTCATTTTAATACGTCACATTTTCCTCTTCTGATTAATAAACACTGTTTTTCCGAAGCTGACACTACAATACTAGGTATGCAACGAGTATGTAACGAGAAACACGCAAGATGGGATAATCATTTAAAACAATATGGCTGCCAGGGGCGCCGAAAGTTTGAATTTCCACTGTGCAATGTATAAATAAAGGGATACTGATTTAACGGACAACATTTTTTGAAAAGATCAAGCTGTGAAATTCTACTATTAGGTAAGCAGTCTAGATTCAAAAAAATTCATAATTTAGTTAGCTTTTGCTGTTCTAAGATTAGAATGACATCCTTGCAACAAAATGGTGAATTCTCAAGAAATTTCAAATATTTTTCCCACAATTTGCCGCCCCCCCCCCCACTCCTTCCAAAAATTTGGCGCCCTGGGCAGTTGCCCATAAGTGCTCATACTAAAATTCGACCCTGGCTGTGAAGATCTTATACAGTGTATTCATACAAGTGATTGGCCTGTAATTCTTTAGGTCAGCTAAGTTGCCCATCTTTGGCACGCCCTTCCACCAACCACTCCGTAATAAGCTTTTCCGACTTTATATGCCAGGTGTATAAGCTTAAATCTGCTGTTTTTTAGGCAAAAGAAAGTCTTTTTTTTTGCATAAAGTAAAATAAACTTTATTCAAAGTATTTTCCCTCGCTTGCTATACATTTTCCCCATCTCTCGGGCAATTTGTGTATACCACGCAAAAAAAAGTCTTTATCTTTCGATGCAAACCACTCGTCAAGCCATTTTCCGACGTGTGCGATGGGGCGTTGCCGTGAAGAAGAATCAGCTTCTCATGTCTTTCTTCATAATCCGGCCTTTTTTCACGCAAAGCACGGCGCGATTTGATTATTTGTTGGTGGTAGCGGTGAGCGTCGACAGTTTCACCAGGATTTAATAGCTCATAATAGACGACACCCTGCTGATCCCACCATAAGCACAGCATCGTCTTGCGTCCAAAGCGATTGGGTCTTGAGAAAGAAGTTGATGATTGTCCGGGATCGACCCACGATTTTCTTCGTTTCGGATTCTCAAAATAAGTCCACCTTTCGTCTCCAGTCACCACACGATGCAGAAACGACTTTCTTTTGTGTCTAGCAAGCAAGATTTCACATGCGTTTTGGCGTCTCTCTATCTGCCTATCGTTCAATTCATGGGGTACCCATTTTCCCATTTTTTGGATCTTTCCCATGGCATGTAAACGCATGGAAATGGCCGGTTGAGTAACACCTAACTGTTCGGCAAGCATTTTTTGTGTTTGTGTATCGTCCTCATCCAAAAGAGCCTGTAATTCATAATCCCCAACTTTTTTGGGCCGATTTTCACGCTTCTTGTCACTCAAGTCAAAATGACCGTCTTTGAACAGACGAAACCAATCTCTGCAAGTTGTTTCCGATAAAGCACTATCACCATAGGCCTCCACAAGCATTCGATGTGATTCGGCATCCGATTTCTTCAAATTGAAGCAAAAAAGTAGAGCTTCCCGTAAATGCTTCTTTTCTGGCACAAAACTATACATGATTACTCAAGGAAAAATTTATGTTGTTGTATAAAAAAACTGACTATGTGCCTTGATTTATGTAGACAGGTGTCGAACTCACACAAAAAAAAGCATGACGTTTCTATTGTAGCTAAATATGTTCACTACCGCCATCTCTGAGCAAACAGCGGATTTAAGCTTATACGTCTGGTATGAGGAAAAATGCGGGCCAGATGCTGGTGGGTTGAAAGAAACTTCTTCGGCCAGAAGGTCTCGATACCATCTGGTCCCGGAGCGGAATATTTCTTCATGCCTCTTAATACTATTATCAACTCCTCGGTAGTGATAGGTGGGCATTCCTCCTCAGGTGTTATGAGGGCACTGCATAGCTCCATGAAGCTATTTATATGGTTTGAGTTTTCTTTCAGTGGAGGCTGGACATCGTAGACTTCTCTCCAAAGATCCTCAACCTCCTCTGGTTTGGGCGGGTGGGCGACAGTAACTGGAGGGTCCTAGAAGAGTCGAGATGGGTCAGACAAAAACTGTTGATTTTCTCTGACTTCTCATAGCATTAGATAGTACTCGTATTCTGTCAACAATATGCTACCTGATGGTCAGTGGCTTTAACTTGTTGAGCGTGTGATGACACATCTGCAGTTTGCGCGCGAACTGTCGAACCTTAGCAGTAAGAGTCCTGCCAGATGTTATGTAGTCAATGCCGTACTGAATGCGGGACGCGTACTGCCTTGCCCAGCCTATCTTTGTGCTAAGTTGATGCATTCGTGTTTTGGCCTTCTGATCAACCGTTGGTTTTGTTTTACGGTTTGTACCTGCCAAAGCTCTTGCTGCATTATACACACTACAATTGATAGTCCAGAGGTCGGATTCTTCGGAAAAATCTCCACGAAGCTCGTTATCCAGTTCAGCCAGATCTTTGGGCTTGAGAGAAACCTGAAAGTTGATGTTTCTCCAAGTCCTGAAGCATCGCTCTTCCTCTATTGGATGACTGCTCGCGGTTGGTCTCAGTGTCGCCTCTCTTTCTCTCTTGCCGGCTTGTTCTGGCTGTGGTTGAGTAGGCGCGCCGCTTACATAACCCCTTTTCCAGAGTCCCTCGGCACGATTTCGCAGACGTTTATGCGAAAAATGCGAGAGCTCTGGGTGTTTCTCGCACCACAGAGTATGCAGTCGTGCCATGCAACCATTTCGTCCAGGGGCTATACTGGCATCATAGCACTTTAGCAGGTCGTCCCTGCACGGAGAAAAAAAGAACGCGAATTTAGTCTTGTTGAGCCACACGGCCATGCGACTGTATAACACTCCAGTTTTAGCAGAACTTTTCTGTTACGTTAGCAGACGCTTCCCAATGCCACACGAACTGGCTGATGCTCTGCCGCGGTGCGTGTTGCGTCGTGTTTTTATTAATCAAGTGATTATTACTTTATAATATACAATATAAGTTGGACTACAAAGTAACAGGAAGGATGGACGATTTTGTACGTCGTATAATGGAAGATTGGAGATTAGACAACTTCATAGAAAGATTTCAAAGTAAGTATTATACTTGGAATTATAACCTGCAATTTCCTAACCTATATAGAAAGTATTCGTTAGTCTTTATTATTTGTATTCATTTTAACATTTACTTAACACTAGTAATTTGTTCAGTTTATATACTGCTCAAATGGCATCTTGAACTCTGTATAGTGTACTATTCAATGTTTCAATAATTTTACCACTAAGAAGTAAATTTTCGCTTTCAGAAGCTGGTATAGATGAAGAAATTTTTCAAGAAATGGATAGTGATATGTTAGATAAACTTTTTGATGATTCAGAGTGTGGATTTAGAAAAAAATTTCTACATGGGCTGAAAGTATTGAAAAACGGTTGTGGCGAAAATTCTGAACAAAAAATGCCTTCATGCACATTTTCCGAAATTCCTTACCCAATGGTCAATGAAATTGAGACTTCAAACTCTTTGTCACTAATAAATTAAACATTGAGTAAAAATATATGTGAAATGGATCAAGAAATTAGAGTCATCAATGTAATGCGTATGTAATTATAATTTTTTCAATGTCATACTAATTTTTAAAAATAGCAAATTACGACAACCATAAAATTTTACAATTGTTTTAGAAGAAATAAACATTTCCCATTTCTCAAATTATTAAAATTAAAACGATGAAGAAATGAAAAATTATAAAGAAAACTGTTTGAAAATCGAACTATTTCATTTTTGCGATTGAAAACTTATCCTTTTTAGTTGAAAATTCAACTATTTGGTTGGAAATTCAAGTATTCTGGTAGAAACTTCAACTGTTTGGTGTCGGGTGGAAAACTGAACTGTGTTTGGGAAAATTTATTTGTTTTGTTGAAAATTCATCTTTTTAAGAAGAAAATTAATGGGGTTTTTTTAAATAAATCTTTTTGAGTGTAGATTGAACTCTTTTTTTTTAATTCGTATTTTTTTATGAATTCTAATAGTTGAAAGTTCGCGTTTTTTGTTGTTGCAAATTAATTTTTAAACTGATCAATTAGCTATAACATTTTGGATAAAAATTATCTTTTTTAGTTGAGAATTGAACAATATGGTTAAAAATTCAATTATTTTGGTAAAAAAATTAGACTATTTGGTTTAAAATTAAGCTATTTGTTTGAAAAATTAAATACTTGGTTGAAACTTAACTTTTTTGTTGAATTCATAATGTCATAATTTTTTCAATGTCATTCTAATTTTATAAATGGCAAATTACGCTAACTCTAAATTTCAAATTTGTTTTCGTTATATCAAGAAAAAGGGCTGATGCTTAAGTCTACAAAATGTAAAATGGGATGTAAATATGTAGATAAAGTTGTTGATGACGAAGTGATCACGGCAAAAGTTGATTTGTACGAACAATATATACCTTTGAAATGAAGTACTCCTAGAAATACCTGGTGCTTTTGAATTATTAAAAAACTACATGGATGAGTTGTATAATGAGACAAATATCTACAACAATGTTATTCAGGGAGAGCTGTGGAATGAAAAATATAAATCCGGGAACAACGAATTTCTCGTCCCATTATTTATTTTGCAAGACGATTGTGAGTTAGGCAATACACTTGGTACGCACGCGCGTAAGAATAAAGTGGGGTTTATGAACACTTCGGTCCATTGTTTCCCTCCGCAATTAGTTTGTCAATTGACTAATATTTTTCTAACTATTTTATTTTATGCCAACGATAGAAAAAATTGTCAACATAATGAAATCTACCAAAAATTGATCTTGGAATTAAATGAGTTAAGACATGATGGTCTGCTTATAAAGGTTGGAAATGAAGAGTACAGAGTTAATTTCCAATTAACTTTAATGTTGGGCGATAATCTTGGTCTGAATGAGATATTAGGTATCATTAAAACCTTTAATTCCGGAAAACTATGTAGAGTATGCGAAGCTTCCATCAATGAAATAAGAACTTTAATCGTTGAAAAAGATAATCTTCTAAGAACAAAAGAGTCATACGATAAAGACTGCGAAAAAAACGATCCGTCAGAAACAGGAATAAAGCAAAAAAGTACTTTTCATGGAGTCGATGGCTTCCACATAGGCGAAAATATAACTTTAGATTTAATGCATGATGTATTCGAAGGAACAGCCAATTATACCATGGTCCATGTCTGCGACGATTTTATTTATAAACAAAAGTTATTTTCTCTCGAATTTTTGAATACAAAATGAATGCAAAAATGAAAATTTTTGATACAAAACTTTCAGTACGGTAATGTACAGGTTTCAAATAAAATACCATTAATAAAAAAAGGACACATTACTTCGAAAAAAAATTAAAAATCTCGGCAGCTGAAATGATGTGCTTTAGTCGATATTTTGGATTGCTGGTTGGCAATGAAGTAAAAGATCACGAAAATGAAAGTTGGGCTTTATATATTTTGGTGAGAAAAATTATCGCTCTCGTAACTTCTCCGAGAATCGTACAAGGTCATATAATTCAACTCGAAGTATTAATTATAGAGTTTTTGTCTTTGTATCAAAAGCTTTACGGAGATTTGAAATGCAAATTTCATAATATGACGAATATTTTAAGAAGACTTAAAAAAAATGGACCTCTCGCAAAGTATTGGTCAATGAGGTACGAATCGAAACATAGACATTTAGAGGCAACGGCTACAACTACAAATAATAAATCTAATTTATTGAAAACGTTGACAATACGAAACCAGTTGCGATTAGCGTACTTAAAACTGAATGAAAGTTTGCACTACGATGACTTAACTTATGAAAAATTCGAAGAAGTTGGTGAAAAATCCGAAGAAAATACTTTTCAAGAAGAAATACTGAAGAGAAAATCTTTTCTACTAACCGCGCTGAGTTGAATGGAATCGATTATCAAGTAAAAATGGTTTTTATACTTGAGATGGGGGACGACGATTTACTTGTTTTCGGAAAAGTTATTGAAATATTTATTAAAGAGAAACAACTTTTTTTGTTAATGCAGCCTTTAGTAAGTACTTCTTTTGATGAGCATTGTTACACTTATCACGGACAACCACGCGAAATATACATTGAAGAAATTGCGATGAAATTTCAAGTATACATTCCTGCTTATTATTCGAGGAAAAGAAATCTTTGCGTGTTGAAACAAAATATGTTTTGTAAAATTTATGAATAAAAAAAAAAGAAAAAGAGCATGGACACTCGTTTAGAAGCCTGCTTTTCTATTCCTGAATCAACATTAATTAGAAGAAGCTTAATTTGCGATCCCCTGAACAAAAAAGGTTACTTTTTCACTTAGTAATACAATTTTTTTATAGGAATAAAAAATTATAATTATAAGTCAAGTTTCAGAAATTTTCAATTTAAATTAACGAAAATATAGTGATTTTCAATTTCAACCGATAATGAAAAGAAATATAGTGAGGTTTAGTTTTTAAAAATTATCATTTTTCAAAGTTATTTATTTAACAAAATGGAAAAAAAAGATGCAATTCTTATTCAATCGTAATGATAGTCGTTTTATTCTTTAAAAAATTCTGGATAAGTTTCTTTGCTTGGTCTTTATTAAAATTGAAAATATTTCAGAACAAACATTTTTTAACAATAATAATTGTATGAGTTCGAAATGAAATTTTTGAAAATAACAAGTAGCAATTTTAATAGGGACCATTATTTTCTAAAGCAAGTTTAGACATAACCTTTGAAAATTACAGAAATTTGAAGTGCTTGTACTATCAATGATCGATGTTATCAATAATTATTAAAAGTGGTATAAAAATTAAAAGTGGTTCTAGTCTTGATGATCGATTTTATTCATAATTATTATTTCAACGGAGATATCTAAACTTACTTCAGAAAATAATGCCCCCTGTTAAGATTGCTACCCTTCATTTTCAAAAATTTTATTTAAAAATCATACAATTATTATTGTGATGAACAAATTTTTTGTGAAATATTTTTAATTTTAATAATGACCAAGCAAAGAAACTCATCAAGAATTTTTGAAAAAGAAAATGACTATAATTGCGATCGAATAAGAATTTCATGTTTTTTTGTTTAGACAAAGGTAAAAATAAAACGACCAAGTACATTTTGTTAAATAAATAACTGTGAAAAATTATATTTTTTAGATTAAACTTCACTATATTCCTATCCAACATCGGTTAAAATTGAAAATTACTTTATTTTCGTTGATTAATTCAACTGGAGTGTCATATCATACGGATACTGCCTGACATTACGGAACATTTGACGGTGCACGTGCACGTCCAATGCTACTTTGTACGGCCATGCTAAAACTGCAGTGCTCGTGTATGCTGTAGTAGTGGTAATATCTGCTGGCTGGGCGATTCATGCTATAATGGCAGGACTTTCCAGCCGCAGCGGCCGGACTTTTTTCTCCCTGTGAGTCGATCGGTCCACTTAAAAGTAATGAGATTCTGCCGGTCCATCACATTGACTCTGTCCTGATTGGCTCCCCCAACTACAAGTATGTTTGGTGTTATCATTGCTGTTCCCACGAGCAGCTAAAGAAAATGGTTCTTCCATCCTTGTAGAGCCCCGCATGCAAAAATAAGGCTGCGTGCTTTGAGAGGTCGCCCAGTATCCCAGAGTCACCGTTAGAGACACCTCACCCAGGTGCCATTCAGCTTTCGACACGGTTTTCACGCCTTCGCTTGTGGATTATTGAAAAGTCTGCACGCGGTTGTCCCGGTATATATCATCAATCACGGATGCATTTTTGTAGTGTAATCAAGTGACCTGATAAGAGCAGTATGCCAAATTTGACATATTGGGCAAAGCCTGGTTTTTTACCCCATCATTCACGGACTGGGTTCTAGTCAAGCGCATGATGGGGAGACCTACACCTTAAGGTGAGTTCCGAACCACCGGAATCTCGGTTAAGGTTGTAACAAGGTGAAATGTTGAGCATCCTTATTTAAATTATTATTTGATTTTTAAAGCGACCTCTGTTCTCTCGTCACGTGGCACGGCACTCCAAGGGCATATTTAGGTTAATTTTAAGAATTGGGATTAATTCGTAGGGTATTTATTTTTTTTATTTATGACCTTGCCTTATCACTTTTCTCAACAAAGGAAAAACGAGGGGTTTCGATATTTTGTAAGGCCTTCAGAAAACTGGGGTTTGCTCGCTTTCGCTATCAAAATTAAGAATCGAGATTCGTATTTGAATCTGGTTCCCGCCTTTCCGTTTGCTGTCTCCAATAGTCCCGGAGTCTGGCTGGAAACCTTGGATGCCTCCAGAGCCAGAGATGGCCCCGTGTCACTTTCCCTAGGCTTTGGGAATGAACTTAACTGCCTTGGAGCGATACCTTGGTCTGCACCAGTAATTATTATGAGGGAGGATGCCCTCGCATCCCCTAACACGGGCCCTCCGCGCTACGGCACTGGACCGAGATTTCAGCATACTTCAAGACTCCCGGGATGAGGATGCGAAGCAGGCCTGTTTTGTCCTAGATTTGTTGTCGTGTGTTTTTCCAATGCGGAAACTCGCTCCAGAGTGAGGAGAGAGCTTCCTCATTTACCGGAAATGCTACGGATGTACTCTGTCGATATTTTGATTTAGTTACAGATTATAACTTGAGCTGCTCCTGCATCTTCTACCGTAGAGGGAAGATAGGTATAGAGCACTGATATATATAATACACTGGATGCAGCATTCAAGGGAAAACGCGTGTGCCTACTTGAAGGCTTCGGAGCCGCCATTTTTCGTGGATGTTTTGGTTCGGGACCATTTGGGAGATATCGGGATATGCTCGAGATTCAAATGTAGTATGAAATAGAACTAAAAAATATTAATAAAAATCATGTAAAATTTAGTTTATTGTCAGTGAGTGAATGGATTAAAACTGGAAACTAAATAAAACTTAATAAAAAGTTATTAAATAAATAAAAATAGTCGAGCAGTACAAAAAAGGAAAGTCGATGGGATTTAAAATTGGTGGAATAAACATTTTGTAAGCACGTGGTTTGGAATTTTTTTTTTTCTCTTGAAAGGTACAATAAAACTTTTCAGTTTTTATAAGTGAACAATATAATAATTGTAATGTCCTAAAAATGTGTATACGTTAGAATTGTGAAACACTTATTGTAACCTTTACAAGCTATCAATTTGTACAAAATAATTGTTCTGTTGATGAAAAAAGTTGTGTGAAATTGTAAATATGACTAATGGATATTATAATTACAAAATTAATGTAAATTATAATATAAATAATAATAATTAAAAAGATCAAAAGGAATAAAACTCTTCTGGCATGTGCAATTAGTAATATTAATATTATGCCAATAATATTATGCGAATAATATGCAATTCATGAATACGAACTTTGAATTAATGTGCAATAAAAATGAACGTAGGAAAAAGTATAAGGTATACATATATACGATAAAAATATATATTGTAAAAAGGACATTTATAATAGGAAAAAATCCTCTTCACTTTACCAAGCCTTCCAGTTGTTTAGGCAAAAGGATTTTGTGCAGCTGGAAAAAAAAGAGAAATAGATAAAATTATAATTGTATACTAGTTATGGAGGTAATAAAGTATAAATTAAGGTTGTATTAGAAGTAAAGCGGAAAAAATAGTGAAAGAAAATAATAAAGTTTATTTTACTGGAAAAAATAGTACAATATTTTGACATAAAATTCACGCGCAACTTAAAATCTTATATAATCAGTCAAGAGCTACATTGGTAATAATACTGTCGCAAAGATCCCATTAAACATACTCTGAATCCATTCAAATTGTAACATGAAAACCACACCTTCAATTTAACTCATCTACTAATGCG
>CAKNWT010210164.1:587-13855 GCA_932066315.1 Andricus coriarius
AAATTTGTTTAAACCATTGTTATTTATAATAATAAATTGTTTACTCTCATCAAAATCTTCTTGAAAATTTAAAATTTAGTTATTTACAGTTAATTGCATAGAAAAAATTAACTTTGTACCTCCAAAAATAACCAAATAGTGCATTTGTTAATTAAAGTAGTTTAAACAATTATTAACTTTTATTTGGTGACCAAATATGGTACTTAAGTTTTATTTCCAAGTAATATATGATCGATTTCATAGAAAAAGTTTATTTATTCGATCAAAAGTACCTGATATGGATATTAGTTTATAAAAAGTTCTTTTAATATAAGAAATTATTTATCAACTTTTATAATTTCAACTAAAAACTCGTTTTGTCCATAAATTGTTCAAATTTAGTGCGAATCAAGTGACGAATCGCCGCCAATACCCACGAAAGCATTTTCATTCTCTTATTTGTTTATAACAAATTCAATAAATTTTTTAACATTTGCATTGCTATTGGACATCTTTTTTGGATAATTGTCATGACAGTTCGATCCGAAATTTCATTAGATTTTAATTTAAAAAACAAAGTTAAAATCCTATAGTGATTGACTTCTGAAAATCAATACGTCCACGGAGGTTTTTTCGCCTTACGGTGTCACGCTTCCCTATGACTATTATGAACTTGACCTTACGTTATATGCTAATCTTCAAATTTATTCATTCACTTTGGCCACATTGAAGTTACTATGTTTCCGCTCGTTTCTTGTATGTTTTTTACCTCACGGCTTTATCTGACCTGTCAATTTGAAAGTTTATTACAGCATACATCAATTTTGACATCATCTTTGACTTGAAGTAACATGAAGTTTAACCGCTTGCATGGAAATGCTTTATAATTGATTTTAATTTATTATTTTCGCACTTTAGACTAAAATGATTAAATTTAAATAGCGTGATGCACAACTTGAAAAGTACTAATTGCAAACGCGTTTGTTACATGATCCTAATTTAGGAATATTTTTTAAATTTTTAACGAAGTTTGGAATTTTTCATTTTTAACGGTTCAATTAAGCTTGAAATCATTATTTTTCAAGTTCCCAATGAAATAATTATCAATGTTTTCAGGATGATTAAATTTTAAAGGTTTACAATATTTTAAAATGTTCAATTTTGACTGGTGAAAATTACAGTGAATGTCATTTGATACAAGATACGATACTTCGTAATAATTTGTATCATCTTCACAATTTCTATAATTTTTTTTTGGTCCTTAAAACTAAAGTTTAATTATTAAATTTGAATGAATTGATTATTCCAATTTTTAAATTTCACTATGTAAAAATAAGCATTCATTAGGTTTGAAAAACCGGTGAAATTTCAGGAAATCTGGTGATATTTCCTGAAATCCTGCAAAATTTATTGAAATACCTTTAGAAATTTTGAAAATCCTTAAGGTCATTGAAATCCTCGGAAATCTGTTAAAATCCTCTAAAAATCAATAGGAATCTTTTGAAATAATCAAAAATAATATGAAATATTAAATAAATAATAAATAAAATATGTTGAAATTTCATTAAATCTCATGAACATCTTTGAAATCTCTTGAAATATTTCAAGTCCTGTGAAGTCCTTTGAGTCCCTAGCAAATTGATTAAAATATTTTATTGAGAGCCTTTAAAAAAAATGTAAATCTTGGACAATCCTCTGAAATCCCTTGGAATCATTTAAAAATCACTTTATACCATCTCGTAAAAATGCCTTGAAATATTTAACATACTTTGAAGTCTTCAAAATCATTAAGAGTACCTCAAAGCTTCTAAATCCTATGAAATCTTTCAAAATTATTTTGAAGTTCAGGTGATTCTTTGCAATTTGATTAATTTATTTTCAATCTCTGAAAAGCCCATGCAATCCATGAAATAATAATAAATATCTTAATTAATTTTTGTTCAATCCTTTTGGACTGCCGAAAAATCTTTTAAAATTCCCTAAGACGTTTAAAATCTTTTAACATTCCTTAAAATAATGAAATTACTTGGAAATTCTATCAAATCTCTTGAAAGCTGCTGAAATCCTTTGCTACCCTTTAAATCGCTTGGAATTTGTTGAAATCCTTTTAAATCCATGAAAATCTATAATATTCTTAAAATGTTTGGAACACTTAAAAAAAATTGGTAGAACGGCTTTTAGGGCCGGCCTGCAAAACTTTTATCGGGTCGTTTGGTGAATCCCAGTGCACCACTAAACTCTTATTTTTAAGAATGAATAATAATAAATATAAAATTATAATAAATAATAATATAATTAAATTAAATAATAAAATTAACCTTTTTCAGACAAGAAAAAAGAACCCTAAGTTTGATAAAAGTCTGGTAAAATTGTTTGAAGAATTTGGGAATCAAAAATTATTTGTTAAACGCAAAATGACCAGAAACCAAGTAGAAGAGAGAATTTATTCGAAGTTAGATAAATGATTATGAACTGAAGATTTCTCGTTTTGATTTTCTAAAGTCAGTATTTTCATACTTACTATCGCTTTCATTAAACTAATGGGATACATTAAAGTAAAGTTCAGTCTAAATACTATACAGTGAAAGGTTACTGATGGTCAGTGAAAGTTAATTAATTGAAATAGCTGAAAATGAGTAAAAAGTTTCGATAATTCCAAATGACAAGTAACCTTACACATAGCCTCACTTTCAAGATTCGACAGTTATGTACACATTGCTTAAGTAAGCACTTTTTATACGAGTAAGAATTTATTTTTACCACATTTACTGCAGTACACTTACAGCATACAATATAAAAAATGTATTTCATTAAGAAATCAATTTCGCTTCTTAATTCAAATAATAACTCCAAAGTTTTACTGTAAAGCTTAGAGGTTATGTCTCACATGTGTTATTCTAGTGTTGCTGAAGTGGTTAGTGAATCAGTATAAAACTTCGGAATAAGTAGTGAAATGCCCAAGTAATATTTCAATCAGCCACTAGAATAATATAATCAAATTTTCTACTTGGGGTGGTTAGTTTAGCCTAGTTACTTCAGTTTATTTAGCTTAGTTTGGTTTAGAGGCGGTCGAAAAGCCGCGATGGGGCCCGCCTGGGGCTCAAGCTATTAAACCTATTGTGCTACACCTTTAACTATTCGCTCTCAGTAGTTGATCCAGACCTCTTGTTGAATCCCAGTATGTCAACTACTGATCGCGTTATAATTTCCTCAGGTTCCACAAAGTGGGCCCCAAGGGATTGTTTCCTGAGCCTAGCTAATGCCGGGCACTGGTATAAGACATGCAGAGATGTTTCATCATTTTTTGAAGGAATTGCGAGGCAGTGGTTTCTGATAGGTTTTTCCGCGCTCTTTCGAACCTGCAGGCCAGAAAGGAGCAAACCATTCACCTCATTTTTGCATTCTAAGATCAGAGTGTGTTCCAAAACTCGCTCCTTGAAGGGGCCGGGAAGAAGCAAAACTAACTCCTTTCATCTGCCAATGGATTTTGGTAGGTAAAATCGCTCCTTGCAGTGACAACCTGCCCGAATGAAACCTTACGCGTCATTTTGCTGTGATCTTTTTGCTGTGAGTTTTTGTTAGTTTGTTTTCTTTCCTTTTTTGTTTGAAGTTTTCTGAATTAATATTTACATTTCCGTGATAATTTGCGTGAAGGGAGAATGAACTGAACTCGCAAAAAGAATAGAAACGTAGGTAACTGAGAAAGACTGCATTTTGTGATGTTGGTAGCAGTCATAGACCATAAGTAACTAAGTTTCAAATTGTTTCAGCATTTGTCTTTTGAGTTTGATTAAAAATTTGATTGATGTTTACCAAGTTCGGTTATAATTTCCTTTCTCATCCTCATGCATACTTTCAGTGAATCAGAAACAAAAATCGCTCGATTCAAGTTAGTTAGTTCCAAGACTAGTTGAATGCAGAAGTAAGTTCCAAATCCGGTTCATTGCAAAATTAATCTGCTCTTCACATTTTATTTATCATAAAAAATAACTTCTTTTTGCACACAGCTTAGTTAATGTCACTAACATCATTATACGGCAAGAAAAACTCAAATGTGTCAATATTTTCTAGCGGCAATGGTTTTCGCGTTTTGTGGAAAAGTGGGTAACATGCAAGGAGCGAGTTTTGAAACTCACGTACGATGGAAGGATGGCAGAGTGGCCTTCATTCCCGAAACTAGGAAGGAGGGCAACACTGCTGCTAAAGATTTCTGATAAAGCAATTTAACGTCTTTTTGAAAAAAAAAAAAAAACCCCAGGAGGACGGGAAGTTAAATCGGATTGGTATCATATCCATTCTCCCTATTGATGTTATTAGGGTATTTTAATATTTCGATTGCTCCTCTATGTTTTCTTGGAAAAATATTGTATGTTTTTGTGATGACGGTTGTTTTGTCAAATAAAATGCTATGCCCTGTTTTGATATGTTGCTCAGCTAGTGCTGATTGTTAGAAATGTTTTAGCCTGACTTCACTCTCATGTTCCTTTAGACGTTGGCTCACCGCTCTCCTGGTTTCTCCAATATAGACTTTGCCACAAGAGCAAGGGATTTTGTATACTCTCGGATCACTGAGAGGTGCCTTCTTAGCCTTAGGGTTGTTTAGAAGTTGTCCTATTTTCGCAGGTGGTTTAAATCTGGTTCGGCTGGTGAGTTTTTTGAGAATTCTGCCTATTTATTCTGTGATACCTCGGATGTAGGGTAGGATGGTGATAGTTTCTCTCTCATTTTTTTTAGTAGGTTGTGTTGACTTGTTTTTTAGAGTGTATTTTCTTATTGCTTTATCAATTTGTTTGTTTGTGTAATCGTTCTGTGTTAGGATTTGTTCAACGTTTTGTAATTCCTTTTCAAGTTATCTTTATCTGTTATGGAGACAGCACTGTAAACAAAAAAGTTGATGACGGATTGCTTTTCAGATGTGTGGTGGTGGTGGAAGGTTCATCTAGTCCATGTCTCCAGATGAAAAAAGTGTCGCCAACTTAACGGCACCAAAATTGCGGTTTAAGCTTAGATTGGTTGAAGATTTTAGTTCCTAGATGTTCGATAAAGATGTTGGCTATTACTTGTAAGATTGGAGATTTCATTGCTGCTCCTGCGGTTTGTTTGTAGAATTGGTTATTGGAAAAGAATGAAGTATTATTGAGACAGTGTCCTACAAAGGTATGAGATCGCTGGGGAAGTTTGCAAAGGATTGAATAATATCGATTGTATCAGAGATGGCTACTTTTGAAAAGAGAGAAACTACGTCGAAACTAACTTGGATATCTTGGGGTTGAATGTGAATCTGTTGTATCTTTTTGGTAAAGTCAACAGAGTTTTGGACGTGTGTGATAGAGTTTCCTGTGAAAGGATTCAGTTCTTTGGCAAGGAAGCGTGTTAAATTGTAAATTGATGAGATTATGGCGCTGACGATCGGTCTGAGTGGAATGTTGTTTTTGTGGATTTTTGGCACTCCGTAAAGTTTTGGAGAGATGGGATTAGTAGGTATTAATTTAGATGTTGTTTTGCTGTCAAGTTCAGAGTCTTTTAGAAGGGTTTTTGTTTTGCTGACTATTGTTTTTGTGGGTTTTTAAAAAGTTTCTTATATGTATACTCTGTTAGAAAGTCCATGATTTTGTTGTTATAGTCTTATTTATCCATTATTACTGTTGTGTTGCCTTTGTCTACGCTGCTGTCCAAACTAAAAACTTATGTATGTGCTCTCCGAGTTGAACGGAGATATTCAAGAAAAACAATTTGCGCTAAGAATTTTAGTATGGAAACACATTTCCATTAATGCAAGTACCCCTTTTTGGTAAAACGCATTCGCTCTTTCTGATTTTGCAATAAAAAATGGATTATTTAAACAATTTCTATTGAAAAATGTACTTGCGGATTTTTCTGGAATCAAATCCCAGCTAAGGAATACGCAAAGTCGGTTGCGGAGTGTTTTACTGTAAAGTCATCGAGCGTCGGCCCTGGATACAGCAAGAGAAAGCCGCAAACGCCATGCGAGGCATGGTGGGGGCTAGAACTTCTTAAATACCGCACTTAATTTTATACCTAATTTTCAGCATAAATAAATTGATTGCATATGGGTGATTCTCCACAGACAGGGAATTTTTGGCAAGGGCAACTTTTTTTGGAAAATGTTAAAATTTGTTTTTTCTTCATAATGGTTCATTTCCTTTGGCCTTAAAGAAAGGGACCCTATGAATATTCACGCTTAATTTCCACTTAAAGGACCTGTAGCACATAAAAAAGTTTTCAATTTTTGATTTTCCGGCTGATTTTCTCTGATTGTATGTAAAGTAAAACAATACTGTAAAATATTAACACATTAAACGTAACATGGCAGGGAAGAATAGTTTTGTTTGAAAAATGCAAAGTTTTTACAAAATTTAATTTTTTTCAAATTTGAAATATTCTTTTCAAAAAGATTATAAAATGTTTATTTCTCTTACAATTATTGACCCTCTAATCGCTTTATTTTTAGTGTGCAGTACTTGCAGGTATAAAAACTTTAATTCTGGATTTGCGTGACGCTATGAAAACAAAATTAATCAATGAATCCTTCTGACAAAAACTCCTTTATTATGTGCTACACGGAATTGTCATCTTTTCATTGATTTTTATTATGAAATATAAAAGTTCTTATCAGTTACGGTATCCGAAACGAATAAAAATACGCCACATTTTCGGTTACATTTTGTTACTTTGCAAAAAAAGTTCTCAATTTTCTGTTATGAATTTTTGACTAATGAGTAGTGTGGTTTTTTCTAGATATTGTGAGAAGATAAGACTTAAAAAATGTTTTAAAGTTGATGAAAGGTATGGGAGATTTGTTTACCGTAACTATCGAAAACATTTAGGGAGAAACGTGTATAATTAAATTTTCTCTGCTAATATATCAGATAAATTAAAATATTTACTATGAATTTTATAGTTTTTGAGTCAAACTTTGAAACTACCAATTATGAGCACGTACGTGGAGATATTCCAGAAGGGCATTTTTCGAGTATTTGGGAGTATTTTTCCAAGACATACGATGATGTCACCTTGTTTTTTCTTACGGAAGTATTGTATAGTGCTAAAATGAAAATGTTGGCAAAGTTTTATAAAGAAACACTACTTAGTTTAGTTACTAGAGGTCCGAGACACAAAAGTGCCCTGTATGTGGAGAATTACCCATATACGTATTTTATGTTGTAAAAAATATTTTGCTGTTAATTAAAAGCAAGCCTAATACTCGCTGGTAAAAATTTAAAAAAATTATAGTTATAAGTAATATGAATATTGTAATGTCGTAATTGTGGATTTTCCCAAAGACTTGTACGATTTTATATTTGAAGTAATATGTGCTTTAAAATTAAAATTTTTGAATATAATAATAATTATAATATTATTTTATTATTAATTGAACCACACTTACTAATAATGAGATATCTGTAAGAAAATGAATTAAACCTCAAAATAAATACCCCAAAATCTTGAAATATCTTCTAGGTTTTGGAAATACCTTTATGTATATGAAAATCTTCGGAATACTGTGAAATACCGGAATTCTTGTAAACACATTCCTTGATAAGCATTAAAATATTATCAAATTCCGTGAAATTCTATGAAATCTGAAATTTTCCGAAATTGTTTTCTCATATAGTAAATAAACAAACATAAGCGTTTGACTAAATTTTAAAGCTTGGATCCCCAAGAGTTCTCAATAAATCTCAAAAACGTAAACAGATTTTTTTTTCAATTTCGTCAGGTCGCGGCCCGGTGACCATCGGAGATTAATAATTTGTGCAGCGCCTCCGAACTATTCCGAACGACCGTCTGGTTGCCGAATTTAGCCGATGTCACTTGCGGATTTCTTCGCTTGGACATCTTTGCTCGACTCGACACATTTACAACTTGAGACTTTACGTATAGCACAAGCGAAATTTTGATTTTGTAATACGAAGCGTGCTCGTCCACTTTTGCCAGACAAAAGATCGGCAAAGTGCTTTGCGTATATTCTTCCCTTGTATTTCGTGACGTATTCGACTTCTCTTACAAATTTCTGGCACCGCAAAGTACTTTCCATATATTTTTCCATTGCAATTGGTCAATTTGCTCAATATTCGAAATTTTAAACATTCATTTTTTATTATAAATAATTAAAAATTATATTTTTAACCATGACAGTTCGACGCAGCTTACTCTCACGATTCCCCTGATATAAAAAACTCATTTTTCGAAAAAATGTCGCTTAACTATGTTTTTTCGTTGTAGGGCAGTACGGGTCATATGTAATATGTAATATGTAATAATGGGGTATAAGCTGCCACAGGGTTCGCATCCAGCTCCTGGAGTTGCCGCCGTCGGCGGACCTATTGATTCGGCCGATTTGAGCTCTGGCCGTACAGTCTTTTTCTAAAAGACGCAAGGGTTTCACTGCGAACCCTCTGTAGTACCCATCGTCGCGACACATTAGAAAGAAAAAGAGAGACACTAGGAAAAGGAAAAAGAAGGAAATGCAGTGTATGACTACATATTATTATGGAGCCCCGTCTGGATTTATGCTAACAATTTAAAATTATTTTACCCCCAGTACGGAAAATGTCATATTGCAAAGAGAGTAGCCGTTATTTAAATTCCAAAAAATTACTGAATACTCTTTAACTGTCCTTTTAGTGCATAGATAAGGTTTTATCGACGACAAAATTTTTTCTGCGTGTTAGAAGAATAAAAATCTCATGAAAACACAAAAAAATCACTTTTTTCACGAAAAAATCTAAACTCAGTCAATTTTTGATATTTTAACCTAAAATTCAACCTGTAATTCTCGAAATATAGCTCTTCAAGAAAAAATTTGTTATAGTGTAGCTTTGAAAAAAGGTAATTATTTGGGAACTTGAAGTGGGTCATTCCATGAAAATTGGCACGAACGTTTTTTTAATGATTACCTCTATATTTTTTTTGTCATTTTATTACTTTTCAATAATAATTATGCGCACAAAAAGTGGGGTCTTTTCATATCCCGGGGGCGCTTTAAGGGTCAAAATTCCATTATTTTCAAATTCATTTATTTAAAATTTATCCATGTTATTATAAATAATTCATTGTATATTGAAAAAAATTATTCCTTCGCTAGAAAAATTTGTTGGCACTGAAAAGGGCCGATTGCTCTTAGATGTCTCCTGCTTAATACTGTGGTCCTCATTAGGGATAGAAATATTTAAGACGACAGACTTCACTGACGATGCTTCGTAAACTGAATTACGAATCTATTAAACTGAATTACCTACCTGTAAAGAACCAAATGTTTAAAATAGAGTTAAGTGATTGGTCCAGACTCAATTAGTATAGTCTCCGCTATAAACCACACGGAGAAAATTTGTTCATTAAAATTTACCCAATTAGTTAGGTAAATGGAGGACATTACTGCATTTAGATGAAGTTTACAATTATTTTAGGATATAATACAAACCAGAACTATAAATAATACAAAAGAGTTATGTAAAATCTCATGTCCAGAAGTGAAAATTCTGATATGTAATAATTGATATAAGGGTTGTATTATTTTCATACCAGTATATTATAACATAACGCAAAGTATTGTAAATTTTTATCAAATGAATGATATAAAGTTTACTTTTGTGTGATATTAACGATTCACTTCAAAGAAAGTATAGATTGCAGAATTTTTAAAGAGATTTTCTCTTTCATTAGGAGAGGAATTACACAACAGTAAGGTAAAATGGGAATCGCTAGGGACGTCAACATTCTCAGGGCTGAAGTTTAAAGCCAAGTCCCCCGTAGACACTTTAACATTTTTAAGTTTCGGTTTATATTGTAGAATTTGAGAAAATATTCAAATATATAGACTATCCTGCTCTCTCAGTATATAATACTTATTAGGTCACTAAATAAAAGTAAAATGTATTTAAAAATTGACGTATAAAGATGCGGGTGGTGAAAAAACATCGGACGGCACTGGACAACTGACTTCGAACTTCGAGGCGGGAGATCCCCGAAGACTTATGTTTGATAACAAGGTTGAATTTATAACGAAAAAATAGGAATTTTATACCTAAATAATTGAATTTCTCATAAAAGAGAAAATGTTTTTAACAAAATAAGTGAATCTTCAACTTGAACAGATCAATTTTCTCGTAAAAATGAAGTAGCTACCTTTTTTGTTATAAAAATTATTTTTTCAAAAAAAAAAATATATATATTTTCTATAAAATTTGTTCAATTTTCGGTTCCATATCATCTCACATGCGGCAAGTCTCACCTGCGGCATGTCACATCTGCGGCATGTCACAACTGCGGCATGTCACATCTGCGACGTGTCACATCTGCGGCATGTCACATCTGCGGCATGACACATCTGCGGCATGTCTCATCTGCGGCGTGTCACATCTGCGGCATGTCTCATCTGCGGCATGTCACAACTGCGGCATCTCTTCCTAGCGGCTTCTCTCCCGCGCGGCATTTCTCACAGTGCAATTGACATTTTGCGGCATCTCTCACTAGTGGCAAGACTCCCAGTGGCATCTCTCCCCTAAAAAAAAATGTCAAGTTCAAATAAAAATGGCAAAACTGCGGCGAGTCTCCCAGCACTTATTGTCTCATGTGCGGCATCTCCTACCCGCGGCGAGTCTCTCATCCAGAAATATTTGCCGGACCACGTCAAAATGGCAAAACTGAGGCATGCCTCCCAGGACTAATTGTCACATCTGCGGCATCTCTCACCAGCGGCAAGTCTCCCTAGCGGCATCTATCGCCCAAGACAATTTTTTAAGTAGTTGTAAAGATGGCAAAACTGCGGCAAGTCTCCCCAGCGGCATCTATCGCCCAAGAAAATTGTCTGACTAGTTCTGGAAATGGCAAAACTGCGGATACTGCGGAAAGAATAGAATAGTTTAATTTTCAGTTAGAGAAATAAGTTTCTAAACAAATAAAATAAATTTTCAACAGAAATTTGAAAAATGGAGTATACTTAAATTTTTAGTTGAAACAATTAATTTTTTAATTTTTATTAAAAAAAATTAATTTTCAATATAAAAAATAATTTTAAAATGTAGAAATGAAAATCTCGACCAAGAAGATTAATTTTCTACCAAAAAATAATACTTTTTAGGAAAATACATGAAGTTTCCATCAACATTGTTTATTTTTAATGGAATTTTTAACCCAATAGTTGCCTCTTCAACAAGAAAGGTTGATTTTTTACCAGCAAAAAAAGATAGATTTTCAACTAAGTGGACGAATTTTCAACGAAAAAACATACATTTTTAACAAAGTATAGAATAGTTTAATTTTCAGTTAAAGAAACCAGTTCTTAAGCGAATAAAATGAATTTTCAACTGAAAAACTGAATTTTTTACCAAAACTTTAAATTTGTATGAAAAAGATTCTCGATAAGAAATTGAGTTGAATTTTTAGCTTAAAAAATCAATTTTTAATAAGAAACAACTATTTTGCAACCAATGCAATTAAATAAAATACATGACTTTTAACTAAAAATGTTAATTTTCTACAACAAAAAAAAAAAACTTTCAAAAAAATACATAAATCTTTAACTGAAAAAGCTAAGTTTTCAACAAAAAATGTATTAGTTAAATTTTAAGATAGAGAAATAAGTTTTTAAGCAAATAACTTTAATTTTCGTAGAAGTATTTAAATTTTCAAGGAGACAAATGAATTCTCTAGCGAAAAGATTAAATGTCTATAGAAAAATTTCAAAACAAAATTGAGATGACTTTTTAGTTAAAAAAGAATTATTTTCAATAAAAAAACTAATTTTGCAACAAAAGAAAGAATTTTAAGTAAGTGCAAAAAGTTGTCATTCATATTGAATTCACTGGAGGAATTTCCTTGCTATAATAAGGAAACTTTTGTAAATCATGTACAAGGTTCTCAAATAATATAAGATTTTCTGTAAAATCTATAACAAAATGTTGGAGAATAGACCGAGTTCTTTTTCTAAAGAAAGGGTAATTAGTGCGCGCATAGCACGCATAATGTTCTATTATTTTAAAGAAGTAGACCATGCAACAGTATAAAGTATTTAAAATTAAATAATTCAAAGTTTCAAGGTTAGAAAATTTCAAATAGAAAATGCCAAATAAAACATTATCCAATGTTTTTATTTACTTCCTACAAATTTATAAGCCCGCTAATTAGTAAAATGTTACAATAACAAATTTCGATGAAACGGGGACCAGATATTTTGTTGTACGGCTCTGACCCACTTGTACTTTATCTTTATAGCCGAGATTTTTTTCCCGATATTCTAAGTGTTAGGTTAGCCGTGAGGTTTAGTTGTCTGCGATAGAACGCGATAAACGTAATCGTAATTTAATGTAATTGTTTAAGTTAAATTGTGTATATGTACCAACAATACACTTATGAATTGTATGATATGTGTGAGCATGTGTTTGTTACTATTGGATAACCTTCCACAGAATCTGTTTGTAGCAAGAATGTTTTTTTTTGCTGGCGCACGAAATTTTACATGACTGGGATGTAGAATTTACATATACAGAGAGGTAGACTTGGTTTTCTAGGATTGAAACTCTACCTAAGAATTCGACTGATTTAACCTAACTGGTAGGTAATCGACATCTCATTTTACCCAACTGTCAGGTAATCCTTATTATCTCGTTGTATTATTTCTTACTGAATCGCGATTTAAATTTTAATGAATTTATATTGATAATTCATATTTTCACGTCCAATATTACCCGATTTCATTTTACATAACTGAAAGTGAAATTTCAATATAATTCCGTAATGTCCACCGTTTACCGAAATAAGTTATGTAAAGTTTAACAGACTAATTTTCTCCGTGCAGTCGCCGTTAATATGTCTGAATGCTCTAATAGGTCCCCGAGAAAAATTTAGTTGAAAAGGTCAAAACCATATACGGGTGTTTTTTTTTAACTTGAGACAACGAAATATCTAAAAAAATACGCATCCTACGGAAAAAATGTCTGGAATAAAAACTTTTTATTTTCGAGGGGGAAAAAAGATTTGTTAAAATTTACCCCACCCCCACCCCCACAGGAGGCAGGGGTGGGGGTAACTTTGTAATTTCAAATGGCAACCCCAATTTTTTATCACAGATTCAGATTCTCCTTTACGAAATACGTAAGTTTTATTCGGAAAATTTGTTTCGATTCGCGATAGATGGCGCTGCAATTGCGAAAAATGAAATTGTTGACATTACTTTTAGCTCTACCCAGGAATAACGACGCGGACGTAGTAGTTGTCTATTCCCTTCGGGGTGCTTAATTTCGGTGAGTCCCCTTGCCTCTCACCAT
>CAKNWT010210214.1:435-15419 GCA_932066315.1 Andricus coriarius
AAAATAATATAATTTTCAACCAAATAGTTTAATTTTCAACTAAAAACTTAAATTTTCTACAAAAAAAAAATAATTTTCAACTAAAATAAAATAATATGAAATTTCTACCAAAAGAGATGCATTACACAAGAGGAAAAACCAATTAATAGAATAATTGGGAACCCCTCAAGATCTCTTGTCGAATAAAAGGCCTGAGGTTAACTCCGATCTGCATCATTTAATAAAATTAATAACAGATCTTCCTCCTTGTCAAGGAAATTGAATAATAATTGTAGTCTTTCTGCCATGGCTTGCAACAACTTACTGTCGCAGACGATGAAACTGTACGGATATGCGGGTGCAGTCATCGCATTGGAAATCAAAGATGCGGCTTCGGTCACATGGCCTTAAGAGAAGGCAATACGAATCTTCATTGATAAATTCACTAGCGGCTTGTAATAATCCTAAGGATTACTGGACAGCGGTCAATAGATTCAGGTTGCGGCCTCCTTCGATTAGCAATGTAAATATGCAGGTATGACAAAACCTTATATTTCTCTCTATCCGATTAATCTCCCTTTTGCATACAGTGGATTGTAAATGAACACCCTTTATTTGATTGTGAGATCTCAATTGATGAAATTCAAGCCACTCTATTAAAGTGTAAATGTAATAAAGCGCCGGGCGAGGATGTGATTCCCACAATGAATTTTTTTTAAGAAATTGAGTACAGTAATTGATGCGCCTCTTCAACCGGATAGGGCCCTTGTAAATTGTATTGCCAAGATCTTCTCTTAGATCCTGTTGACAAGCTAGTCAACGTGGGTTAACGAGGTGAACATTCTCCACGAAAATCAGGCTGGTTTCTGACCTGGAAGAAGTTGTCTAGACCATATTTTCTCCCTAAATTCCTCGATTCAGATTTATTTGTCCATCCCGAAGCGCAAAATCTTTGCTTTTCATAGAGATTTCAAAAAGGCTTTTGATTTAGTAAATCACTAACATCTATGGCGCAAAACTTTTAAGGATACGCATGAACGCTAAATATGTACGAATTATGAAAAATCCAGTGCCGTTTGAGTGCCTGTTTGCGCTGAGTTCGGCACCTAAACGGCACTCAGAGTGATGCGACGGTCATATAATGGTCCTATTGTATTCGTCAGGTACCGGGCGGGCAGAGTGATTTACAGTAGTTTGTCGTCATTATATATATTTTATAATTATAAATTATATACTGATATACTATTCTGGAGTTAGATTCTAAAATGTTTCAATTTTGCAGAGGTAATTTCAAAATTTTACCAATTTAAATTTTTAATCCTTTTCAGCTGGTCTACTTGGTAGCCTACTCGCAGGTATAAAGGGAACTTCTGCAGACATTTGAAATCTGAGTAGCTTTAAACGAGCAGCGCTGAAACAGCACTGGGCAGTGCCGTTTCAGTGCCGTTCAATCCGCAAGGTGATAACGCTAACATGTCAATCCGTACTTGCAAGGGTCTGACTTCCTCCGTTCAGGTAACTTTTAAGGGGCTTCAAGGAGAGATCTTTAGTCGTATCTTTTTTACGCTTTTCATATACGATTTAGTAGAGTATCAAAGAAATCGCGGCATGCATGGGATTTCCATAGATCACTTATGTGATGTTATCCTACTTGCTTTTACTGATGATATAGTCGTGTTCGCCTGCTATCAGACTGACTTACAAGCCAACATTAACCTTATCGCGCAATATTGCATGAGCAAAATTTTAAAGGTCAATGAAGCAGAATCAAAGGTTATGGTATACCATAAAGGTCGACCATGTCAATACAAATACTTCTACGCGAAGACTCAGCTGGAAGTAGTGAGCGAATTCGTCTATCTCAGTTTCAACACGCCAGACTCGGGTCTATTTTATAAAGAGTTCATAAAACGAATGTCTGCTGCGAATATTGCTATGGGTGCTGTGCCGGGAATTTTATTTACATCTCAATCTAATGCCTGGAAAACGAAGACAACCCTTTTTCATAGCCTCATGCTTAGTGTACTTTTTACGCAATAGAAGTCTGGGGATTAAGTTACTTCAATTCAGTCGACAGATTACAGTCCTTTTTCTTTACGAAAATACTAGGTTTACCATCATATACGCCGAACTTCGCACTCCGGTAAGAGACAGGTAGATTACAGTTAGCTTACGATATCTCTAAGTCAGCGCTAAGATGATTGTCGAGATTGCTGGATATGCCTGATTGATAGGTATCTTAATAGATACTTCTTAAATTGAAGGCAATACCCTTAAAACCTCAATGCAACCCGAAGTATAACTGGGATATCCATTTCCAAAATATGTTCACCATAAGTAATTGGGAGAAAATATGGTTTGACTTGGATGCTGCGTCACTCGCTGGAAACATGAACGTTTTTCTAAATGACTTTTCTGGCTGTCTCTAGCCTTCCGTTCAAGTAGTCTCCAAATCCTCCCATATCTTAAACTCTATCCGGACTTTCAATTGCTTAACTTAGACCTCTGGACTCTATCAGGGGATATATATGTCTTGGAGAATACAAACTTAGTTATATGACCCTGCTAGACTCTGCCCCATATGTAATCTATCTGTAACTCAAACCATAAAAATACGTCTAGTTTTAAACATCAGAGGAATTTTCTATTACTTTATTTATTAAAGATACAAGTTTAGGGTTAAAGCTTTTATTTCAGTCATTTCCCAAAATGTAAAACCGAGGAAAATATAAGTTGTATGCATGAAACTCAGGCATACATTTTATATTGCTTCCAAAAACTGCTCTAAGCATAACCGGACGCTACTCCTATCTCTGCCTCGAGCGAGCAGCTCGTAGCTCTTTATAATGGACAAATTAAGATGTTTTATACATTCGTGATTTAATTATTATTTAAACCATTTTTATTTGTTTCAACAATTATTATTTCACATTTTATCGCTAACCACCAGTATCTTCGTAATGAGATGAAATAATGAGACAATAAGAAAATGTATACAGTCGATTAAATGTTCTGTTAATAAGAAATGTTTATTATTGAAACGTAACTTTTGACTGAAATAAGGCAGATAAATGTCGTTTCTTTGCAAACGTTCGAAATTCAAGGACTTGGTTGGATATTTAAAAATTAAAACTGTCTCAAATTAAAAATAATAATTTTTGTCATTATTCTATGGCAAATGTTTATTCGGTAAAATAAAAATTGCCAAACGGTATTTCGTAAGCATGAAAAGTATGTCAAATGGGTTTTCAGTAACACATAAATGATGTGAAATGGTTATTTTTTTTACAAAAGTTATTTAAAGTGGCCACTCGGTAAAGTAAATATCATGTCAAATATTTATTCGGTAAAATAAAAATGGTGCCAAGTACAAATTCAGAAAAAGCACAATTATGCCAAACTGTAGTTTGGCATACTAAAAATTCTTCAAACAGTAATTCAATCATATATTTGAAATTGTGACAAGTAGTAATTTACTAATCTGAAGTAAATAAAAGTAGGCAAATTGACCATTTGGATAAATAAAAATTGCAGTAAATTGCTTGTCGATTATGCGAATGTCGGTAAAATCAAAATGATGGACAATAAAATTGGGGCAATTTAAATGTGGCTCAAAATTCATCTGCTTCCATTTCAAAAGTAAACAAAATCATGTTTAAAAGATATTAAAATGTTCAAAGAAGCTTTTAAAGTTTTTAAATAAAGGTTCAATATTTCTTATTTGAATTTCAAAACTAATTTTTGTTCTATATTTGTTCAGTGTCCAAATTTTTACAGAGGTGTTCACTACCAATTTATAATTTAAACAAGACAGACAATTCATAAATTATTTGTCTTGGGATTACTGTTTCAGATTATATGTAATATAAAAATTAAAAACTGAAGTTCAAATAAAGCGCAAGAATAATATTATGTATTGAACTGTATTGCGTGTGACGCCGCACCACCTCCTGAAATATACATTTTATACTGAGCTCTCCGAACGCAGATACTTTTCTCCTCCTGGTACATCATCAAGTATGTGGCTCTTGGGTGGCTTTCTAACATCAAGTACCTACCTAAGAGTAGGAGTGGACGGCCGCTAGTGGAGAGGTCAAAAATAATTTCTCAAATCGGTGCTCACCTGCTTATGTTGCTTCCTCTAGCTACGAGTTCACGCAGCCCGCTCGAATATAACAATATCTAACTCTCTGGCACGGAATCTCCGGTACTGGGGGCATTAGAGTTTTGCGTTTTGAAGACGATCGGTGTTTCTCTAAGTGACCTCCAACGCAGTAGATTGCAACGATCGGAGGGTAGAGGGTCGGAGCGAAACTAACCTAACGGTGCATTTGGTATTCCCTGCCGATGAAGCGGCACTGGGTCGCCCGTGCCGCTTGAGTGCCTGTTTGTGTTGATTTCGGCGGAGTAGGTTAGTTGCGCCAACCCCTCTCACGTAGGTCGTGAGCCATAGGTTAGTTGCGCCAAGACTCTTCAAGGGACGGATTAGGAGGATTAGAAGTTAAATTAAGGAGCGAAATAAAGACTCTTATTAGGAAGAGGGAAAAATAATATAGATACATCATAACATAAGAATATTTATTTGTGTTGGTCCCATCCACACTATTTTTGTACTACATATAAACAATATATAACTTTTACACAGCTTATGAGAATATATCTAAAAAAATCCTATCACAGTGCAAGAACTTGCAATAAAAAGGTTGAAAAATTTCAATATTCTTTGTGGTAAAAATATTATTTTTGTAAACTTAGAAGCTCAGGTCATCAGGAATGTAGCCACTTGCCACACTTAAGTAGTTATGGGTATACAAATTTTGTTTAATTTTCAGATTTACATTACTTTAATATTTATTATTCCATTATTTCTACTATGACAGAACTTCGTTTTTCTATATTTCTGAAAATTATGCATTTTCGAGATCCATTATTTAACGCACATCTACTGCATCCCGAAAAATTCCCAATTTAATTTTTAAAACATATATCCGGCACTGTCTGGAATTTTCCATTGAATTTACAGAGTCCTGCTTTAAACTGAAAGCATTACTTCTGCATATTCTACAGTTTTCCGCCCATTTCTCATCAGGATCCAGTGATCTGTTATACATATTATTTATTACACCAGTTTTCAGACACATTTCAAAAGATGAAGTTGATATTATTTAATTTTCGAACAGGTATAGAGTTGGCGCAACTGACCCGTGCGATTAGAAAACCTTTTTCGACCTAGGGATTAGAGGCAGGGCAATTGGCGCAACTAACCATCGCCCGATTTCGGCACCTAAACGGCTTTGAGAGTGATGCGACCGTCATATAATGGTCCCATTGTATTCGTCACATACCGGGCGGACAGAGTGATTTACAGTAGTTGGCCGCCACCAATCGAATCCCTTTTTAAAATTTTCTTCAAATCATCAATATTTTTTTTTTCATTTATGAATTTTCTCATTATTCATATATTTTATAATTATAAAATATATACTAATATACTATGTAGGGTTGAATTAAAAAATGTCTGTTTTGGCGTATCTCATTCCATTTACGAGATACATTATATTAATTCCAATTTTAAACTTCTCAAAAAAAAGTTAGATATCTGAAATTATCGAAACCCGTAGATTCTGAATTTCTAACTTTCACATAGGTAATTTCAAAACTTTACCAATTTTAATGTTTAATCCCATTCAGCTGGTCTACTTATTAGCCTAGTCGCAGGTATAAAGGGAACTTCTGCAGGCATTTAAAACTGGAATCTGAGTACACTGTAAAAAGAGTGGTTGAAAATTGCAAGTTGGTTTGTAAACGTTTTACTATGATTCATGCGTTAATTATACAAGTTTATTGTGAACTTGCAACGATTAACAGTGCAATTTCACAATATTTGTATTAATTTTACCGTAAAAGTGTAATATTACTACAGGAATCAGTGGACATAAAAATACCAGTGATTAACGTGGTAAATTTCAAGAATATTATAACCGATATTATCATGCACTTTTACCAGGTTTCTTTAAAATAACAAAATGTACTGTAATCCAATTCACATGGAAAGTGTACAAAAGTAGAACGATGAAAATTGCCGGCGGGTGTCATTCGACAACAACGCGTTAGTGTATTTTGTGTATAGAATGTTCTTCATCCGTTTCATCAACCCTACTAAAAAAAACTCAGGAATCGTCACAAATGGTCCGAAGTTCATCGGCTAGGACCGCAGGTAGGCCAACCCAAAAGGATTAAAAATTGCAAATAAATTTTTTTTCAATGTTGCATATACAGATTCAAAAGTTAGAAATTCAGAATCTACTACGGGTTTCGACGATTTTAGATACCTAAAAATTTTCCTACAAAATTAAAAATCAGGATAAATATAATGTATCTTGTGAAGAGAGTATTTTCAATACGTCAAAACAGACAAAATTTCCAGATTCACCTTCAGAGTCATTTAATTGATGTATAAATATTAATAATCAAATATAAGTAAAAAGAGAATATACATAAATAAATATAAATAAATAACCTGGGAAATATAAAAGAGATTAGGTTTTATGGCATTCTATTCTTGGACCCCTAGTAAAAGGATTATCCTTCGAACCCAAGCTCTGACGATTTCTGAACATTTCTCATGATTTCTGACTTTTCCTGACGATTTCTGTCGAGAAACGTAACAAAAGTGGTCAGAAATGGTCAAAAGTCCTGACTTTTTTTTCTGACGATTCCTGACTTTTTACATTCTCATCCAGAGAAGGTATTAGATTTGTGTCGTTTGTGGCCGTCAGCCTTCTAAACCTTATCTCCTATAACTACGCACGTAGGCTAATGCTGATATTTGGTATATAAAGTGATTAAAAAAAGTTCCTCCTTTAGTGTGGTGTTTGTGTAGAAATAGAGAAAAAACGTCCTTTAGACTAGCTGAAACTATAATATTTATAAATGGACTTCTTCAATCAAACAGTTATAATACTATGTCAATTTTGAGGTTATGCCATTTTGCATTGATAGTTGAATCTTACAAGAGGAACGTAAAAGTACACTGTCTGAAAGTGACGTTACGGGAATTTTCCTGCCTGCATGTGATTTTAAAGTATCCCATTAATTTTGTTATAGATTTTACAAAAAATCTTATATTATTTGATAAAGTTGTACATGATTTACAGAAGTTTCCTTATTATAGCAAGGAAATTCCTCCAGTGAATTTAATATGAATGACAACTTTTTCCACTTACTTAAAACTCTTTATTTGGTGCAAAATTAGTTTTTTTATTGAAAATAATTTTTTTTTAGCCAAAAAGTCAACTCAATTTTGTTTTTAAATTTTTCTATAGACATTTAATCTTTTTGGTAGAGAATGCATTTGTTTCCTTGAAAAATTAAATACTTCTGCGAAAATTAAAGTTATTTGCTTGAAAACTTATTTCTCTATCTTAAAATTTAGGTCGAGTATTCTGTTCCGGCAAAATATGCCGGATTTTAATTTTCTCGTCCGGCATATTTTGCCCGATTTTAATTTTCTATTCCGGCATATTTTATCGTGTACTAAATTGAAGTCCAAAGAATTTATTATGAATTCCAAACGATTTATTACTGATTCCAAACAATTCTAGATTTATGGCAACGATTTCAAAAATTTATTTTTGCAAAAATATGTCGGACAATAGAAAATTAAAGGGAAATCTTGAAGACAGGTGGAGGTTATGTGTCATCTGCATATATCCGTATTCCTTGCCGGATCTTAATTTTCTCTTCAGGCAGATTTTGCCAGATTTTAATGTTCACTTCCAGCATATTGTTAATAACGTCATAATTTTCCGTAAATTATCATAAATTTTCACAACTTTCGTAAATTTTAAGAAATTTCATAAATTTCCACAAACTTAATAAATTTCAACAATGTTCCACAAACTTCATAAATTTCAACAAATGTTTACAAATTTCATAATTTTTCCAAAGGATAAACTTCCGAAAAGGGTGGACCTCCGATTTTCTTCGGGCTCCGAATACTTATGTATTTTGACGCGCTGATTAAGAATATGATAGTGAAAATTGGCACAAATTTGATTTTCATGGACAAAACCATAAACAACTTATAAAAATCATGGTTTTTGCATTTACCTCAGTAATTATTCAAAATTCACAAAAATATTTTTGATAACAGTTGTACATCTCCTCGAAATGCACATTTTATGTTGGAAGTATTTTTTTATAGGAATGATAGTTTCCCAGAAAATCAGTAGTAAATCGATTTTCATGTTAAAAAAACATAAAAATCATGGTTTTTTAAATCACAGGGGTGCCTTTCTGCCCCCCACGCAGCGTTGGAAAAGGAGTAGGGGTACGATCGTACATTATTTTTGTAAAAACTCACAGGGGTGCTTTCCCGCCCCCCGCGAAGCGCTGGAAAAGGGGTAGGAGTACGATCTTATACTATTTTTGTAAAAACGCACAGGGGTGCCTTCCCAACCCCCACGAAGCGCTGGAAAAGGGATAGGAGTACAACTTTACATTATTTTTTTAAAAGTCATATGGTTGCCTTCCCGTCCCCCATGAAGCGCTGGAATATTAGCTGAGCTGAACCTAAAAAAACTAATATTTTTATGTTTTTTTTATGATTTCACCATGAAAATAAATTTTGAGCCAATTTTCACTATCATATTCATAATCATCGCGTCAAAATATATAAGTATCAAGCCGAAACTAATGGATGTATGGAGTTCTGTATTTTATTAATTTTTTAACATGAAAATCCATTTACTCCTGATTTTCTCGGAAATTATCACTCGTATAAAAAATGCTCTAAACATAACATGTGTATTTCGAGGAGATCTACTGCTTTCATTCGAAGCATTTTTTTAAATTTTGAATAATTACTGAGATAAATGCAAAAAATAATATAAATGCAAAAAATAATAATAAATAAATAATTCGTGAAACTTTTCATACATTTTTAAAATTATGGTAATGGATGGAAATATATCATAATTTAGGGAAATTTTAGAAATTCATGGTAATAGATCGGTAACTTTTGTGATCAGTCACAGGGGTGCCCCCCCCCCCCCACACGACACGTTGGAAAGGGGTAGGGGCTTAAACCAACATT
This sequence comes from Andricus coriarius, assembly GCA_932066315.1. NCBI lineage: Eukaryota > Metazoa > Arthropoda > Insecta > Hymenoptera > Cynipidae > Andricus > Andricus coriarius. The sequence continues at coordinate 9,512 of CAKNWT010210214.1, forward strand.
ATTTCTGTAACCAGTCACAGTGGTGCCTTGCCGGAAGAGAAAATTAAGATCCGGAAAAATATGCCGTAACAGAAAATTAAGATCCGGCAAAATATGCCGGAACAGAAAATTAAGATCCGGCAAAATATGCCGGAACAGAAAATTAAAATCCGGCAAAATATGCCGGATCCGTATATATTACGTAAAATTTAACTAATATATTTTTTGTTGAGACTTTAGCTTTTTAAGTTAAGGATTTATGTATTTTGTTGAAAGTTTGTCCTTTTTTTGTTGAAGAAAATTAACCTTTTTAGTTAAAATTCATGTATTTTATTTAATTTCTTTGGCTAAATAATAGTTTTTTCTTGTTAAAAATGGTTTTTTAAACTAAAAATTCAACTCAATTTGTTATCGAGATTCTTTTTCATTCAAATTCAATCTTTTTGGTAAAAAAATTCAGTTTTTCAGGTGAAAATTCATTTTGTTCGCTGAAAAATTTATTTCTCTAACTGAAAATTAAACTATTCGATACTTTGTTAAAAATGTATGTTTTTTAGTTGAAAATTCATCCATTTAGTTGAAAATCTATCTTTTTTCCTGTAGAAAATCAACCTTTCTGGTTGAGGAGGCAACTATTGGGTCGAAAACTCCATTAAAAATAAAAAAATGTTGATGGAAAATTCATGTATTTTCTAAAAATTATTCTTTTTTAGTGCAAAATTAATCTTCTTAGTCGAAATTTCCATTTCTACATTTGAAAATTAGTTTTTATATTGAAAATAATTTTTTTTTAAATAAGAATTTAAAAATTAATTTTTTCAACTAAAAATTTAAGTTAATTCCATTTTTCGAATTTCTGTTGAAAATTTATTTTATTTGTTCAGAAACTTATTTCTCTAACTGAAAATTAAAATATTCTATTCTTTGTTTAAAATGTATGTTTTTAGTTGAAAATTTGTCTTTTTTTGATAGAAAATTCATCTTTTTGGTTGAAAACTTACCTAATTGGTGAAATGCTTTATTTGTTTTTATTTGAAGATGGATTATTAATGTTTACAACGGAAAAGGTAGCTACTTCATTGTTACGAGAAAATTGATCTTTTCAAGTTGAAAATTCACTTATTTTGTTGAAAACATTTTCTCTTTTATGAGAAATTCAATTAATTAGATAGAAAATTGATATTTTTTCGTTATAAATTCAACCTTGTTTTCAAACATAAGTCTTCTGGGATCTCCCGCCTCGAAGTTCGAAGTCAGTTGTCCAGTGCCGTCCGATATTTTTCATCACCCGCATCTTATACGTCAATTGTTAAATACATTCTACTTTTATTTAGTGACTTAATAAGTAGTATCTACTGAGAGAGAAGGATATTCTATATATTTGAATATTTTCTCAAATTCTACAATATAAACCGAAACTTAACAATTTTAAAGTGTCTACGGGGGACTTGGCTTTAAACTTCAGCCCTGAGAATGTTGAAGTCCATAGCGATTCTCATTTTATCTTACTGTTGTGTAATTCCTCTCCTAATGAAAGTGATAAAAATTCTGCAATCTATACTTTATTTTAAGTGAATCGTTAATATCACGCAAAAGAAAACTTTATATAATTCATTTTATAAAAATTTACAATACTTTGCGTTATTTTATAATATACTGGTAAAACCCTTACATCAATTATTACATATCGGAATTTCCGCTTTTGGACTTGAGATTTTACATAACTCTTTTGTATTATTTATAGTTCTGTTTTGTATTAAATCCTAAAATAATTGTAAATTTTATCTAAATGCAGTAATGTCCTCCATTTACCTAACTAATTGGGTAAATTTTAATGAACAAATTTTCTTCGTGCATGCTCTCTGGTAGCCCCCACCACTTAAGGTGCAGTCCCATCTGAGCAGAAAATATCGGCGTAAAGCAGAACCTCATGAGAGTGAAAGAGACGGACAGATGTATTTGTCTCTTTCACTCTCATGAGTTTCTGCTTTACGCCGACGTTTTCTGCCCAGATGGGACGGCCCCTAATCAGGGCCAGGGGGTACTTCCACTGTACTGCCCAATGTGACAAACTTATGAAAAATAATGAAAAAATAAATAACAAATACACAAATTAATGAAAAAAATTGTCAAAAATATAAATTACCAAATTATTGAATTCCCGAAAATATTTCAATTGGCGAAATTTAGAACTGCCAAACATAGTTAATTGATTATTAACTTATGAGCTATTTATGAAATTATAAATTAAACGAACAATTTAATAATTCATTAATTAATAAATTATTAATTATGTTCGGCAACTTTAAATTTCAGGAATTGAAATATTTATGGGAATTTAACGATTCATTGATTTTATAATTTGACAATTTTGTATTTCGTTAATTTATACTTTCGGCATTTTTTTCGTTAATTGGGGGTTCCGTTATTTATTTTTTCGTTATTTTGTATTAGTCCCGGGTATTCAAACACTTTCAAATATAATGATGAACTAATTTTTTTTATATTGCTGTTTTACAATACAATGCGAATATATAATAAATATAATTATGTCTGTATATTACAAACAAGTAATATGGTACATCATAAAATATTATTTTCTATTATAAATAACGAACTCTTAAATGTGATGTTTGTTTTATAAAATCAAAACGAAGCTAAAATATTCTAACATTTGTATGAGGCATTTTCACGTCATAGACAGCTAACTTCACTTCGTTAACTGCTTAGGGGAAAACAATGGATCAAATGCATGGGATTTGATCCATTTTTGCCCTATTTTGTTAATATCTTCGTGAAAAATAATTTTTTCTACATAAGTTTATTTGAAAATTATTTCTTATTTTTTAATTACTACTTAATGAAATAATAAAATGACAATAATTATTATTATTTATTTCAAAGATACAACATAAATAAAGTTTTGTCCCATGCATTTGGTCCATTGTTTTCCCCTCAGCACTCAATGAAGTGAAGTTAGCTGGTGGTTAAAGTTAAAATATCTAAGTCACTCTTGGAGAAATACCATGACCAACTATTTTTATCTTTAGCAACACCCAAATTAATGGAATATTATTTTTGGAAGTCTTATAATAAATTACGAATTAGAATTAGGTTTCAGCCCAGCCAAAACTTCTTTCTCATGTTCTGCACAAGAAAAGTGAAATTTGAGTTTAGGCTAATCATTCAAGACTAAGTCAAAAACATGACTGCTTGCAATGCAGAGAAAACGAGTTTTCGATTGATTTTATAAAATCAAAGAGTTTAAAATTCGGGTGCTGAAGACAGCCCGGTGAATTTGTCTACTAGTGTTTTTATGTTTGTTTAACGCATTAATTATGCCGATGTGTATCGCTCCGGGGTGCAAATCAAATTACAAAAGTGAAATCAGAGAACCCGAAGATCCTGAATATGAACAAATTAATTTTTTCGTCGTTCCGAAAACCCTAGCTTACTTACCTTTCCCAAAGTAGTGCCATCGGGTCATTTTAGGATTTTCTCGCGGAGAATGTCTTCCTTTAGAAATTTTTACTGCAAAACGAACTGCCCAGTAGGCACACAATTTGGCGACATCTTTACGACGTCCTATGTCCATGTCGTTAAGGTGTCTTTACGATATCGTAAAGACATCGTACGATCTGACGATGTCTTTAGGATATCGTAAAGACACCTTAACGATATGAACATAGGATGTCGTAAAATTTGGTGCCGACTGTGTGGCCAATTTTCATGGTAAAATTTTTCCGATTAAAAACTTTTTGCCATAAAGCTTTAATAGCTGGGTCTTTCAGAACGACGAAAAAATTAATTTGTTTATATTTGGAATCTTCAGGTTCTCTTTTGTAACCTGATTTGCACCTCGGAGCGATACACACCCGCATACACGCAGAAAAATGGCTAGTCAGCCTGAACATCTAGACTGTCAGACTGACTATATTTGAGTTTTATCTATGGAACAGCCCTCTAGATAATGTAGCGTACCATCCGCGGAGTGTCAAAATTTGACGGTTAGCTTCACTATCCCAGAGTGTAAAGTTAACCATCCTGGAGTTTAAACCTGATTATCTCAGGAATTTTAACTGCATTATTTTTAAGTGTTAACTTAATCATATCAGAGGGTCAACATTATTATGTGTTCTCCTTCTCCTACGTAGATATATATTCACAAGAGTAAGAGTGACGGAAATTTAAATGAATAAATGAAACCTGAAAAACATTAAAATTTATATAAAATCCATCAAATCTTAAAGCATCTTTATTATTTTTGAATAAAGGATGCCTGACATATGATTGCATATGCATACAAACTGACAACAGATTACTTTGAGCACGAGAGTCTAAGGAAACTGCGTCAATGCACTGAATTCAAACATTTTTAACACTGGAAAATTTAGAACACAATATAAATGCGTGTAATAAATCTTGCAATTCTTGTTTCTTTATTAACATATTACAAAATTTTGAACACGTTTTGGGTCGAAAATGTTAACAATAATCACTGATTAATAAGTGACGCCTGTGTCCTTAATCCCTCGGAGATATCGAATTTGACGTTAAAAATCAAAACGAAAACCACTCAAGCCACTCTACAACATGTTCTCCACATTTTATTCACTCTCGACACAAGTTTGAAGTATCAACACGTTGCTTAAATTAATTAAAAATGTTGTATAACAGTGAAAACGTGACACCTAACGTCAGTCGCTCCAGAAATGCTTTTCGGGTGTGTTCGCTCAGTGTTCGGTAGAGGTCATGAGGCAGTCACTTCTGTTTGACATTCTGGAGTATCGATTTGACTATACTGATAGTGAGTCTAAATCACCCATGGATGTTCAAACAGACTATAAAATTATGGTTTGTCTGACTACGAAGAAAAAATTGCGGATGGTGCACTTGGTACTATCTAGAAGATCAAACTGACGATATAAATTTTGACACTTCAATTTTGACTATCCATTTTTCCCCGTGTAATTAATGCGATAAACAAACATAAAAACACTAGTAGAAAACTCCACCGGGCCATTTTCACAATAATTGCATAAAGAAACTGTTTTTGTTGTTAAATTTGTAACAGTTTGTAACGAATCTACATGACGAAAGCCAAAAAAGCCTCAAAACAACAAGAACAAAGTTACTACTAGCGCCGCCGCATGGCCGTTTTCAACACATGGCCCATTTTAAACTCTCGGAGACAAAAGCAAATATCTTTGACAGAAGGCTGCTCGGGGTCCACGAATGCACCCTTTTATTTTGTAAGAGTGTAGCAATATAAACATGCGCGAAGAGAAAGGAGCAGATCTTGCGCTCACGCTGCTTTTCGCTCGTAACCCCTGCTTAAAGGGGCAATACTACAAAAAATGTAGTCGAAAGTGAAAACACGTCCATACCCCATTTCCAGTAGTCCTTTACAATCCGAAATGTAGAAAGAGATATTCTACAGGGTAGCGTTTTTGTTTAAGGGGCGATATTTGTTTGAATATTTTTTTGTTAAACAAAAAAAAAGACATGAAAGAATCAAAATTTTTATATTTAAAAATGTAATTAGAGAATAAGAAAGGCCGAGGCTGATCATCTCATCCATCCCGATATTTTTTTTACTATTCGTACGGTCGTTCGAACTTATGAAAGTTATAAAATTCGTAAACACATTGAACTGAAATATATGTACAATTCACTGAAAGATATGAAATAAAAAAAATATTACAAAAAAAAGGGTCCAATCCGCCAGGTATAAAAGTAACTGTAAAGTATAAAACAAGAATGTTAAGTATATCATTATATTTATTTATTTTATTAAATAATTAAATTAATATCTCGAATTTAATCATAAAGTTTTGTAAATAAAGTCCGAAATGTTAGGCTTTTTTATTATTAGATTTTACTATTCATCAAATAAATATAATGATATGCTTAACATTCTTGTTTTATA
>CAKNWT010210216.1:1216-14432 GCA_932066315.1 Andricus coriarius
AGAGGTGAAAAATAATGTTTTAAAATCTTTTCAGTTGAAAGTGGAAATAATTAGTTAGAAATTTTCAAACGAAATTAATAAAATTGTATTAATGACGAAGAACGGTGTTTTCTAATCTAATTACCTCTGTCCAAAGGATCTCATCGTAATTTCGTCGAGTATAAAAAATGGTTTAATTTATCCTATTTATATTTAAATGTATGTAAAACTGAGTAATTTGTTTTAGACTTAACGTTTAAAAATGTATTTTGTAACATTTAATTCGTTTGTTTAAATCTCTTTGATTATAATCCAAATATATTTAAAATGATATGATTTTTGTCAATAATTTTGAGAAAATTGTTACTTAATACATTTGAAATTTATGTAAATTTAATGAATAAAAATGAACTGATTCCGCTACAGTTTCTTATTATTCGCCATTCATAGAATTTAGTAACATTCATAACATTATTATTTATATTTTAAGTAAAAAGAAGTTCCACTTCCAAATTATTGAAATTTATCATATCAATATCTACTTGGCTGATTTAAAGGACAGTTTAAAACTAGTTGTGAATTCGATCTCGAGTGTTTCCATTTTGTTTCTGTTCACAATTATATGGTGTTCATTTCATGAACACTTTTCTCATTGAGGAAGCATCAGAGATTTTTAAAATAATAGACACACCAAAGTTTTCATTTTGATCAATTTAAAAATAGAAATTTACAAAAAATACAAAATTACAAAATAATACAAAATTTTTTTTTAATGCAATGACAAATCAGACAAATCAAATTTTGCATTTGAAATGGTAATTTTTGAAGCTGGAAAAGGAAAGTTCCGTCGCAACCAAGTATTTTCCATGTATGCAGCAGCTTTGAATTATGTTGATGGAAAAAGTTTTTTTTTGTTTAAAAAAGAATAAAGTGTCTTAATATTTTAAGTCAATGGATTTGCCTAGAATCAAGGAAATATTTTATATTGTTGCAACAACTTTGAATCATGTTACTCAAAAAAGTTTTACTTTGCAAAGCCGATTTTTGAAATATTATAAAGCGTTAAAAAAATGAACTAAATATTTTTAGAAATACTTCATTCACTTTCAAGATATTAGTCGAGAAAATGAGCCCTTGGAATTTCATCAATTTATCTGCTACCGTTTTCAAGTCATCATGTTCACAGAAAAGTGTGACATCCCCACAACAACACATCAAAAAAACATTCATATGGACAATTGCTTAGAACATTGTATTATAAATTTTTATATTGACAAACGTTCAATTAAATAAATAAATTTATTTTCTGAAATTGTTAGCATCACAAAGCTTCCTGTACGAGGAAGCAAAGAATAAAGGAACCATTAATATTATTATTAATATTGATAATAATAATAACACATTCCTTTTATATACGGACGACCTTAAACTATTTGTTTCCTCGAAAGAGGATCTTAACATCCTTGTGGAGGCGGTGAATAGGTACTCTGAAGCGATTGGCATGAGCTTTGGACTGGAATAGTGTGCCTGCGTTCACCTACAGCAAGGAGGACTGGAAACTACACCATCGAGTGACGATTGAGATGTTCAACTCATAAGCCGAAATACCATTCAACATCTTGGTAATAGAGAAACATATACATATCTTGCAATACCGCAAGCTGAAACCCAAGATGTGCGTGTGATAAAAACGGCCTTTGTAAAAAGGTATCGCCAAATTCTCCGACAAATTTGGGCTTCCGAATTATTTGGAAAGAATAAGATCCAGGCGAGCAATATGCTGGTTGCTCCTATACTGATCTACACATTTGGCGCAGTCAAATGACCGTTGATGAGTTGAAGCAACTTGACCGAAGCACACGCAAGATGATGACAATCCATCGAAGTTATCATTCTAGATCTTCCGTACCTCGAATATACCTACCTGCTCAGTTCTCAATAGTGCAGATTCTCTTATGCGACTCGCACATCAACATGAAGCCGTCAATGTTGCGGCGTTTCTATACTGTGCCGCAGATAGGGCCGCAGAGGAGCTTGGCCTTCCATTTGACTCCAGCGATATGACACATGGCCTAGCATCGCTAACACCTTCGGTGCTCACAAGTCGTACACAGGAAGCAGAACGTACGCTTCTACTAAGAGAACATGTTGACAAGCCCCTTCATGGTGGTCTGTCTAGCATGTTTCTCAAGTCTGCTGGATTGAGATCGGAGACTGAGGGATTTCTTTTTGCCTGTCAAGACGGCGTTATGGACACCTTAGTTTACCGCGAGTGGATAATGAATACACCTGTAGGCGATACTAACTGCCGAGCGTGTAAACAAGAGCCAGAAACACTTGGGCATGTTCTCAGTGGATGCTCAAAGTATGCACGTTACGGTTACATCGATAGACACAATGCGGCTCTAAAAGTGTTATATTACCATATTAGGCACTTCTATGGTGTTGAACTATTGCCCGTCTTGAAATACGCCCAGGGGGAACTCGAGTCCGTTGTGGAGAATGATCAGTGTAAGATCTGCTGGAATTTCTCACTCTCCACCACTCAACGTATCAGTGCTACGAAGCCTGGTATTGTCCTCTAAGATTTGAAGACCAAGATCATTTACGTGATCGAATTCTCGACACCAGCCGATGGTAATATCACGGCAAAGGAGGAAGAAAAACGGGCGAAATATCAAGCACTTCTTTTCGAGCTGAGCAGACTGTACCAAGGCTACAAAGTCCATCTTGTAATTCTTATAATCGGCTGTCTTGGAGGTATGAAAGCATCATTTCTTAGCCAACTCAACAAGATTCTGGCTTGCCAGCGTCAGGCTCAATTCATCACAAACCGGATGCAAAAGGCTGTTCTTCTGCGATCACTTCATCTGGTCCGTCAATACTGTTCCTCATCACATTCTACAAAGATTGGTGGCTCTAGAAAAGTATCCAGAGGTGAAACATTCATCTCCAACTGTCCCTTCTGCCGCGTAAAGTCATCCGCGGCTAGAGACCTGACTCCAAGGAACAGTGTTGAACGATGTTCTCTCGTGTAAATTTCCCGCTCTTGCTCACCTTCTAGGAAAGAAGGAGCAGAAGTGGATGACGTAAACGTTCCAGTTTCGTCGGGAATGGTTGCTTTAAGGAACCATGATCGTATCTTCCGGAGCCTACAACTTCTCTCATAATAACACATACAATAGTTAAGAAAAATCTGCCGACTGCCTTCACTACAAGACTCAGATTGGTTCTGAAGAGTTCTCTTAACTCAGCAAACAAGATCAGGGCAATCAACATCTATGTCATCCCGTCGTCACGTACTCCTTCGGGCTCATCAAATGTTCGAACACCGACCTCGAACGATTAATCAGAATCATCCGCGTAGAAATGACGAAGCACCGAATGCACCACAGTAATTCGGCGATTGAAAGGGTAGTTCTACCACGACATAGAGGGGGTAGGGGCATTGTACATGTCAGGAAACTGTGTGAGTCACCAGTTATACAGTTGCGAGACTATTTTAACACCAAGCGAGATGTTACGCTTTGCAGCACCTTCTGTAAAGCTGATCTTGAATACGCGTCCTTGAATTTGTCCTCAGAGGAGGCCTTGAGTACCAGGGCAGAAACCATAGAGAAATTATAAACGCAATGGAGGCAGAAAGCCATCCACGGCGAGCACCCCAGAACGTTAGATCAACATGAAGTGGTTAGTAAGGCATCCAATTATTTGGCTGAGAAAGGGCGCCCTGTATCCAGCAACGGAAGGATTCGTTATTGCGATACAGGACAGGGTTGTCAGCACCAAAAATTATCGCAAATACGTACTACATCAAGACGTGGTTGAGCGGTGCCGATTATGTGGAGATACCAACGAATCCATCGAGCACATTATTGATGGTTCTCGCGTAATGGCTCAAAGAGAATATACGCACAGGCATAATGATATGGCAGGAATTAAACATCAACTGCTTGCGTTTCTATAGACACATTCCCATGCCCGTTTTAGAAAAAGAAGATTACATCTTATATTGGGATGTTACTATCCAGACGTATCATTACATCCGAACCAATCGACCGGACATCGTAATGTGAGAAAAAAAAGGTGGAAGAGTCTACATCATCGACATTGATTGTGCACTTAACCGAAATTTCCAGGCAACCTATACAACCAAGATCCACAAGTATAGCGAGCTAAGGCATGAAGTAAAGACAATATGGAGGAATGTGAAACATGCATGTATTCATCCTATTGTGATTTCTGCTACAGAAAATGTGCACGCAAGATGCACTGAACATCTTGAACATTTAGGATTCAGTAGGGTACTGGCAGCAGCTCAGAAGGCAGTTTTATTAAACACCTGTCGCATTGTAAGAAACTTTCTGAACCATCAGGAAGCAAGCGACTAAAAACCTATAGAGTGATACATGGCAGCTCTAAGAAAGCATCCAGAGGCGACTGTTGTCACCTCTAACATTCACGGCCGCTGTGTAAGCATAACAGCGGTAAAAGACGAACTGCAAACTACACCATGCTCCTAATTTTGTACCTACAACATCATCGCAAATGATTTCATACATCGTATTAAATTAACTAATTCCATCATCATCTCATCAGTCACTTGACTTAGTCCGTGGCTATGATGGAAAACCGGGTGCTTCTTAACCCGAGAACAAGTTTGAAAAAAAAAAATAATAATATTGAAGAGTGTTTAAGAATTCTGCAATCCAGATGATTTATATCTAACATTTCATAAATTTAGAAGATTTACCATTGAAAACTCTTGACTTTTGATCTTCGAAATCATCTCAATTTAAGAATTTTTATGTGTACACCTTTAAAGCTAAAGAAATTTAAACTGAAAATCGTTGAAATTAAAAATCGTTGAAATTAAAGAATTTGATTTGTAAATCTTTAAAACTGAAGAACTTTGAATTGAAAATCTATGAAATTTAGGATTTTTTAATTTTGAAAATTATGCAAGTTTTAAGTTTTACAATTAAAAATGCTGTTATCGTAATGCTTTAGAATTCAAACATCGATTTGGAACAAATACCGCTTTTACCTATTACTGCAATTAGTCATTGCATAGAGAAAATGTTAAAAAATACACTACTGTCGGACATTGTGCGCACGACTGTTGTGTGAGAAGTTTAAAAACAAAATTCAAGATTTGCTCAAATTTTCTACCTCAACTTCAACTTTTAGCACGACCTAGGGAAATTTTTTCAAAGGCCTCAAAACTATACGACATCGAGCCTGAAATCTTACCTTTAATTGAAGGCAAGAAAATTTAAAAAATCTTCATCGGTACTTGAGACATGATTAAAAATGTTCAATCGTATCTGAGCTCAATTACTCACAATTGACACAATTACTGTACAATTGAGCTCAGATACGATTGAACAATTTTAATCATATCTCGGGTGATCAAAAAAATTTCCCTAGGTCGTTTTTGCCACATTCTATAATATTTGCATGATCTTGAATTTAATTTTTTAGCTTGAGGGTCGAATTCGAAAGCAAATCTTCTCTTGATACTGAAATCTTTTATTTTATTTGAGGACACACGTAAAACTATCGTAAAATTAGTTAAACTCGTAAAACGCCAAAAATAAATTTCGGCGGAGGCGTCCATACAAATACAATCAAACTTCACTTACAGGTAAGTTTTTTCGAATAATAAATTTTACTGATTAATTTTTAATGTGAAAGAATTTAAACAAATGTATATACATATATTTATTTTTCTATATTTTTCTATATGAATTTTATATGCTACAAATATTAGTAGTGCGAAACAATTTTTTATCTGAATTTTTAGAGGTCTAGGATTTCCAGGAATATTGTCAGGTTTCTGGCAACTTTACGAGATTTCAAGAGGTTTTAGTATATTTTAGAAGAGTCCAAGAAATTTAAATATATTTCAAGGAATTTGAAAAGATTTGTAAGATTCTGGGGTATTTTAAAAGATTCTTGTTTTCCGCCTGTCATCAGCCGCATTAGGCATAAAGTAATAAAGAAAAAGAGGAAGAAGAGGCTGTCAATATTTAGATACATCAATTAATGAAGAAAGAAAAACTAGACGAGATAGAAGAATCTGTAAATATTAATCACAATAATTCATTAATCACAATTAATTTTTTCCTGAAGATCATTATGTTTTTCATTTAACAAAGAAAAAGCAATAAATCCTCAAATAAATCAGACTTTTCAATTATGCATTTGATTAATTTTTCAAAGTTTAAGTTTTTAGAAATATAGAGAAAAAATAAAATTTCTTAATTTATTTATAAAACATTTATTTTAAATAAAATGACCATATTTTCAATTAAATTTTTCCAGTTGAAGATCAATTTTACTATATCCAAAAAGGTAATTGTGCTTATATAAGATTGTTCCTAGTTTCTTCTTCATATCTGGCAAAAATCTTTAGTTTTGAGTCGTCACATTGTTTAATTAATGAAATAAAAATAAAATCATAATCATAAGTTTATTCATTCTTATTCTAATATTTTATATATATTAATACGCCATTATTAGTCATAAATGCATGTTTTAAACAAAATGTCCAAATATCAGTTATTTTTTAATAATTGGCTGATTAGAAAAAATATTTCACGTCGTAACGTTATTATCGTCAATAAGTGTCTAAATTTCCATTCTAATATCCGTAATTTATATAGTGGAAACGGTATACTTTTAATAAAATGCACAAACAGCGGTTACTTTTTTATTGATGCCCTTAAAAAACAAATCTTATCTTCTAAAATTTATCTTGGTCTTGAGCGGAATGATTTTCCATATGAGTCTGACCGAGACATGTTTTCCTTTCTCTACTTTTCAGGTATTTTTCTGAATTTCAATATCTGTTATTCCAGATATAATTTTTCATTAAAAATGACCAAAAAAAATTAACTCAAATAGTTCTCGAAAAAGGAAAAAAATGTTGAAAAATGTGGTTTTATGGATAAAGATATACTTAGCAGCACAAAAAACTGAGAAGACGAAATGTTTCGGGTAATTAGACAAGCAAGGTAAACGCAAAGTGGGTACACCAAACTGAGGTAAACTTTCCGTGTTGAATCGCAGGTATCTCCGGCCGACTCCGGTAGAGACAGCACGTTACAGGTTCGTAACCACGGAAAGTTTTCTTCAACTTGGGAAGTTCAGCTGACTATTATACTACTTGAATGATAACCTGCAACGTTTCATACTCCCAGTTTTTTATGTGTAAAAGTCAAATTTATTAAATGAAATAACAGTTACTTTTCTTTGTTTTATATTGCACTAAAACACCCAGTGGCGGATTTTTTATACACAGATGCAGCCTGAGTAGGGTGGAAAAAATTGTCATAAGGAGTGGCTGAAAATAATAATTTTTTATTTTACCCACTTATGTAATTCATTGACTAATTCAAAACATTACATAATTCATATGATGAATTTTAATTTTACCGCGCATAACCTTCTTTCCTACTTTTATCTCTTCCGCGGCAAAAATAAACCAAATGAAAGCGCAACTCGAAAGGCAATATTTGAGATTACTACGGATTCAAAATCAAGTAGTTGATTTCTGTTTGTCTAAGGGCGGGAAATTCATGTTAGCCTAGGGGCAGCAAATACCTAAATCCGCCACTGAAACCAATAAAGCGCAATATACGTCATGGAGAAACCGTAAACATTTATGATTATTACAGGTTAATCTCTGTACTCGTATCTGGCGAACATTTAGTGCTTAAACTATAAACCTTTTTCAACATATTTGTGCAAGAACGTAAAATATAACTTCTATTTTACTTCAGCTAAATATTATTCGAAGTAAAGCGTTTTCCATAAAAAAAATCTGAACCCAGATGCTCGAAAACGCGCAGCATTAATTTTTAAGCGGACAAAGATTGTTATGTCAAAAATGCACAAATTTGTCGAGATGATTGTAAGGTGGAAGATCATCCTTTTCTTGCAATGAGGCAAAAGTAACTTGTATACTTGGTTTTTCAACACAATAATTGAAAGCCATGAACGCACTATGGCTATTGTTTCCGTTAAATTTTACTAAAATGATATACAAATATGAAAGGAGAACGAAATCCGCCTTAGACCAAAAAATAATACTCATCTTAATTTCTCCTTTAAATTGGAACAAGAAAATTTAATTTATCTTCGATTTAATTGCTTTATTTTATTTGAATTTAAATTGAATTTCTGTAGTTTACGTAGACTCGTAGGCTTATAGAATTGTACAATTATCCATTAAAACGTTAACATTAATTGAACTCACTGGTATTGATGACTATTTCTTGCGCTTAAGCAATTAGTAATTGCAAATAAAAAATGTCACCAACTACAAATAGACAACATTTTTATTTTACATAATATTTACAATTTTTAATTTACTGCAGCACATAGTTGGAGTATAATTTGTTTCAATAAATAATCAATAAATAAATTTAAATAATATTACTGAAACATTAAAATATTATTGTATTAACTATTTGAATGATATGAATACTGATAAATAAAATGTTTATATTTATTGTCATATTATATTTTATTGTTGGAAAGTGTAGTTTATTCCGAGTCTAGTGGTAGGCAGGAGGACACATTTTACCGCGCATAATGTTCGTCTTTATTACTTTTATCTCTTCCGTAACAAAAACAAACAAATAAAAGCGCTACACGACAGGCAATATTGGAGATTACTGTGGATTCAAAATCGAATAATTGAGACCAGTCGAACGACAAGTTAGAAGAAAATTGATTGTGGGCCGTTCGGCACAGTTTTTTTCTAACACTGGCAGTCAGGTCAACCAAAGGCTGAATTCTGGTCAGCCCTGAACAATAAACTTTATATATAATAATATATATATATAACAGTGATATATAATAACTGCACAATAAACTTCCGGTAAATTTGATCTATAGGGTTGTTTCCAAAGTCAGATATCACTTTTCCAATGAATGGATCTTATAGTTTATAAAATTCGAATTTTAAAAACGCCCACAACATATTTGTTATGTATTGTTTACTATTTTTAATTTAATTTTGAAATATGAATTTTATATCACGATTTCGATTGGAGGGCCCCTCTGACGTCAAAGGGGTCGGATTTTCCACCAATCACAGCTTATGTGTCCGTAATTCTCAAATATCTTTTTCTGTGCCGATGCTTTGTTTTGGTTATCAGCACGTCGAAAATAGAAGTATCAAAATAATGTTTAAAAAAATGTCAAAGGAGGGTTTTGTAAAAGCCAATAGCAGAAATTTCCCGTAAATAGAGATATTTATGGTGATAGTGATTTCGTAAGTGCAGAAATACGAGGAGTGAAAATGAAACGGTTAGGTGACATAACCTCTTTATCATAAGTTTCATTAGTTTCCATCGTTTCCATCAAAGCCACATCGTCACATTGATAATTATGAGAACCTCTGAGTCACGTGACACCCACGTGACACCAACTTGAATAAGTGTTTTCCCGCCTTCAATTTTTAATAATTTTTTTCTGTTGAACAACTCAACAGAAAAAAAATTTAGAAAACACATTGAGTTTAGATTAAAATGATGTATTAAAAAATGATTTTATCTAAAATTGTGAAACAACCCTATTATCTGTCTACCTCTTATAATAGGCAAACGCCGACGAGTGAGTGTAGGTCTACAGTCGGCCCATACTTGCCACTTATTACTAAGATTAAACACCCACATACTAAATTCTTGTGTTCAATTGAGCTATATACATACTCCATTGAGGAAAATGCGGATTATATTCATTTTCGTTTTGGTAAGATTATTCAAGGAATCAGAATCTTATGTTTATCATTTTTTCAAAAATCCTAAATATTTTGTGTGTAATACTTTATCATTTTGTTTTGCAGAAATTATTTTTCATTTGTACTTTAATAATATTATCCAATGTCAATTTCAAAAATGTTTTAGACCATATTTCCTGAAATATTGTTTCGCCATTTCTCAAGAGAAAGTCAGTTTTTATAAATAATTCAAATATCGGAAAATTTATCTAATAAATTCTCGAAAAACTTAATCTATCGACACTATAATATTTTAAAGTGAAAACGTAAAATATTGTTTTTAATTTATTTTGAGACATCCTTTGCAGGACAGACTGCAGGAGCTGCTAGAGGAAATCCTGCTAATGATGCTGGAAGAGTTCCCTATCCAGATACAAAATTAGAAGGCATGATGGGCTTTGCAAAAAAAGGTGGCACTACTGGAGGTTCGAATGGACCAGTGATTTTTTTACAAAATCTGGCAGACTTAAAGAAGTATATCTCCGACGCAGTACCTCAAACTTTAGTCGTAGCTGCAAATATTCATGCACCTACAAGAGAGACTATTTTTCTAGGATCTAATAAGTCTCTAATTGGTTCATTCAAAAACAATCTCCTCTTCAATGTATATTTCCATACAGCGAAAAACTCGAGCAACATCATCTTCCAAAATTTGCTTTTCAAACACAACCGTCTAAATTTCGGCAACAGTGACATACAATTAAGAGTAGAATTTGGTGCATGACGATAAGGATTTAGGAAAACTTCTCTCAGTTGAATCTGTTAAGTTCGTGACAATTAGCTATTGTAAGTTTTTGCACCATAGATATGGGGTGCTATGTGGTTTTCCATCAGATAATCCAACTGACGCAGCCAAAAATCAAAATTTACCCGAATTAACTATGATGTTCAATTACTTTGAGGATATTGTTGACCGAGCGCCAGGTATGATGCGCTTCGGAAAGTTCTACATTTATAACAATTATATTACAAATTTTACCTTTGGTTTTACCATCGGTTTTCAGGGTCATATTGTCTCAGAAAGGAATGTTTTTTCTAATCCTAAACCACACTTCACTGTAGTTTATGATCAAGGTACTGGTTATTTTACAGACTCTGGAAGTATATCTATGCCGAAAACATTAAAGTCTAAGGAATGTACGTGGCATCCAAATCAAGATTATCCCTACATTTTGCAAACAATAGATTACACTCGAAAATTTTTTCCAATATCCTCAGGCGTTCAGAGCCAAAAAGTAACATTTAATGCAAACAAAAAAAATTGATTATTTTTAAAAATTTATGAATAATTTAATGGAAACTTTAAAGCTGCTTTTTGAGTAAAATAATTTTTTCTTACTTGTCTGAAATTTTTCTATAATAAGTAACTTTTCTAATTTGCTTATTTTATTTTGTAATTAGCACACCATATGTTAAATTGTTATAGAAAAATATGAAACAGATTAGACAAAATTATTCTTTTCGTTGAAAATGAGTTAAATATTTGCATTAAATTATGTACAATGATGCTAATGTGAAGCGGAATAATTATAGGCGTATACAAATTCAATAGATGTATTTTCAAGGCAGTGAAATATTGAAAACAAGAAAAAACCAACAAAATGTCCGATTTTTCATTTTTTTCAATTCGTTGACTAAAAAGATGCAACTTAGGCTAGAGAGCGTATTTAGTTTTGGAAACCATTTTTCCCCTTATAACATGAATCACACTGATGTACAATTTCATATTTATTGTTAATAAACAATTGATTCAAAGACACCAGAATTATTAGTTATAATTTCTAGAGTTTAATATCCTTTCGGAATATTTGTTTGAAAACTCACTCAACAGACCAAATTTCAAAAACTTTTTATTTCGAAATATAATTATCCTGATTTTTGTTTGAAGAAGACATCCATAAAAAAGATTTTGTGTACGGTACACCTAAATTGTACGAGTTTTCGCAATTCTCTGAAAAACATTTTGTTATATAGAAAAACATGTTATTATATATAAAAGGCGCATCTTGTTTGTGAATGACGACATAGACTGCCATGATTTGGAAAAACACCATTACCTGAAAAAAATCGAAAAATGAGTTCTTGATACCGTTGAAATCGTGAATAAAACATACACCTGATTATTCAAATAATTTTTTAAAATTTTTATTACTTTTAAAAATAATGATTGCATAATTTTTGGAAAACACCGTTAACTGCAAAGATGGGCGATTTGTGATTTGAGAGAGAGAGAGAGAGTGCCCCGGAACTGACCGTTAACTGCCAGAGTAAAGCAAACGGCTGAATACGGCACAGAAAAATGCGAGAAAACGCCCTAACGGACAGTTACAGATTTCACTAAAATATCATATAGCTATCTGCAGCCAACTGATGTGGTTTCTGCTCCGAAGGTGCTTACGGCGTTCTCCTGGATTATCCAACCACGAGAAAAAAGGTTTGTATTTCGTGAAACGCAGTAATTATAATCACAATATTGTGAGGTTGAAAGGTACAATATTATTTGCAAAACTGCAGGGTTTGAAGAAATATATCACTGATGCAGTACCTCAAACTTTAGTCGTAGCTGCATTGATGCACCTAAAAGAGAGACTATTTTATTAAGATCCAACAAGTCTCTAATTGGTTCTTTCAAAACAAATCTTCTCGAACATATATATTGCCATACAGCGAAAAACTAGAGCAACATCATCTTCCAAAATTTGCTTTTCAAACACAACCCTAAAAATATTGACAACAGTGATATACAATTAATATTAGAATGTGGTGTACGTTATATGGTAGATCATTGCACCTTTGGTGGAAGAAGTGTAGACCTGAAGGATTTAGACAAACTTTTTCCAATTGAAGCTGTTCATTTCGTGACAATAGAGCTATTGTAGGTTTGTGCGCTATAATTTTGGGTTGATACTTGGTTTTCCATCAGATAGACCAACTGATGCAGCCAAATACAAGGATTCTCCCGAAATAACTATGATATTCAATTTCTTTGGTGATATTAATGTCCGAGCACCGGATTTGATGCGCTATGGAAAGTTCCACGTTTTCAATCACTATATTCATGATCGCCGAATTTTCTCAGAAAATAATTATTTTGATCCTCCACCAGGGCACTCCGAGATTATTGATGATAAGGGTAATGGTTTTATATATTGTGACGAAGTTTTCGGGAAAACGCAGAAAGTTGTGAAAACAACTTTCCGGGGTTTCGCCGAAGCCGTACTTAACCTCGCAACCCGAGGAACAGCCGGCCTAAGAAAATTATTAAAATCACGCTTACCGTTCAGTCAGGAAAAATAAGGGTAGGTTAAGGCATCATAGAGTGCAGTTCCACCGACCAAGCTTCGGCGGCGTGACGTCGCTTATACGTAAGAAGCGCGACGTACCCACTGGCTTTGAGGTGGAGGGGATACACAGGAGTAAGCGAGGTGGCTGAGATTAGTCTTC
>CAKNWT010210227.1:355-11439 GCA_932066315.1 Andricus coriarius
ACTGTGATTTTATATAAATACTCGTTTCCAAACTTTATATTTTCATACGATTTTATACCGATGACTTGGCATGATGAAGCCAAAATAAAATTTTAAAACTCTTGACTAGTTAACAATATTGTTAACCAATCTTCATACAAGGCAAATATTTAAAAAAAATAGATTTTTAAGAAAATGTTTTATAATTCGTCGTTGTAAATTTTGGTATAACAATGTTTTTGACAAACTTCTAGCCTGATGAAGTCAGCGCACCAATGCTGACGAAACGTCGCTTTTGAAAAAAGAAAAATTTGAGTTTTCTTACATCCAACTCATTTGGCCCTACAAGATCAAAAAAGTACTTAAAATAACTTTAACATGGAGGGCGACAAAGATAATTCAAGGATAAATTTTTCCGAGATGGTTTAAAAATATGAAATTGTCTCAATTTCATGTAAAGTTTATTCGAAAAGGTTAATCTCTGTTACAGCGAATTTTTCAACTAAAATCAATGTAAGCCTTATCCTCTGTTTTGTTTCTGTGTTCAGGGCCGATTGAGCATTATTATATCATCGAGCCACCAACACCACCCGAATATGCACAAGGTCTACGATTCCTGTATATGGACAATCCTACCAAGGTCTCCGTTGTCTCACCTAATGCTAATGGTCGTTATACTCCTATCACAGGCAATGGATTGGCAGTACACCCTCATTTTGTCGTGATACGCCCACACATCGTCCCGCGGGGGTCCAAGATTGCATCTTTTCATGGCAGCAAAATCAAGTATTTTGATATAGACCGTAGAACCCGAAGTCCAAAAGACAATGTTCTTCTGCTTTATACTAAAGGACTCATTCTGATGGACAATGGACATACCCTGCTAAATGGTTTCAATCACTACAAATATAGTCAGCGAGAATATGATTGGGTTAAGTTTACAGTGAACGAATATATTAAGGAACACTCAACGCCGATACGACACTATCGCGGCGATGATGAATAGCGCAATATCTTATTGTCAAGATGCCGATAATATCTCGAGTTATTCCTGGAAAATTTTGATTCGTTTTTTTTAGCATATTGTTTGTTTAATTATCGGAAGTCTACGTGTTGCCTCCAAAATTTGTTAAGGATATGAAAATAAAAAATAAATTAAAAAAATGAACTTTCTTGTATATTCTGTTATCTTCGGTAACTTACCCGTATCTATCTCCTCTTCACTGTAAAAACTAGAGATCTCTTTTTTTGTGGCATCATTTTTGTCGTGCCCTGTTTTTGAATAGGATAACTTCATGCTGTTATTTTCAATGCAAAACAAACGATTCAGGAATCCCATCAGTGGTCTCATTTTAGTACCACTCGAGACTGTTTTTTCTGAGTCTTATTGTAATACCTGAAACTAGCCCTGAAATAATCATTTATTTTTACAGTGTTCTCCATTTATCTCACTCCTTATCCTACCACTCTGCCCATCCTTTCAGATTGCGAATTCAATGTAAAAACTAGAAAATTTAAAAATAGCACATTCAATATACCGGTCATGATTTAAAAATGTGCACACATTCACATGAACCTTGTTATATTGGTTTTTCGAGATATTTGCTCACGAATTTATTCTCAGAATTTAACAAATGTAAGTAGCTTTTTCAAAACATGAGATGATTCGAGGTACTATTGGACTCGTTGTCTCTAAACTTGATATATAGGGTTTTTTGGTTCCCTGATTACTTTTTGAGTTTTCGGTCAGCCCTTTCGTATAGGCTATTTTAAGTTTTATTATTCCTATTTCGAATTCGGAATCAGCGATTAAAGAAACCCCCGAGGATCAAGTTTTATGCAAGTCAAATCACTTTTTGAGTTTTCAGCCCGCCATTTTGGTCCGCCATTTTGGTGCATCATTTTAAATCTTCAAATTTAGATTTCTGATTCGACATCAATGATCCAAAAAACCTCCGAGTATTAAGTTTCGTGAAAATTGGGTTGATACAAAAATGTATGCCTCAACGGTCGCGCCGACCTGATCGATGAGCCTTTTCGTTTACTTAAGAAACAATCGAAATTATAGAGATTATTTGGACATTTTATTAAATTTGCCGAGTTCCTTGAAAGTTTGTAAAGGGTGGTCCTGTGAGTCTTAGAAAAAACAAATATTAAGTCAAAATTCAATATAGATTAACTTTTACTATCCTATGATATTTCGCAATACTTCGTTGTAAGAATAATGTAGAACTCTCCAAATCTAAATTAGTGAAATTTCACTAATTGATAGTGAAATTCCACTTATTCAATTAGAGAGAAGTCGGTCACTAACGATTAGTAGAAAACTACTAATTTGATTAATGGAAATTGTCCAGTAATGAAATTAGTAAAATTCCATTAAGCAAATAGTAGTCCGTGTCGTTGCAGTGTTTACTAATTAAATAGTGGAAAGTCACTAATTGAATAGCTAAAATGCACTAATTTTTAGTGACAAAATTAATATTTTTTAAATAAACATAAATTGACAGGAGATTCTTAAAAATGGTGAAATTAAAAAAATATGCACTATTATAAATTCATGTATAAGTTTATTCACAGTCACACATTAAAATTAAATTTCATTCTCAGATCCAGGGTCATCAACAACATTACTTTGTGGAGTAATGGTTTGTGCCTTATTAAGAGTAATGTTTAATGACTTCACAGGGCTCAAAGCAGTCGTCGTGGTTTCATATGAGTAAAATTCTATAAAGTTATAAAAATAACGTAAAGAGGTTGCGTAGTGGACATTTAAGTAGAAGTGGAAATTAAATAATATGTCGAAGGTTCTGGATTGTTGTGCTCTGCTGCATCTCTAGGTACATCAGCATGTTGAAGTGCTTCTTCGATATTCCTTTCATTGAGGTGGTGACGTTTGATATGTTTTCTTATCGAATCGAAAAGTGTAAAACGCCTCTGGCACCCTTCTTGACCGCATTGAAATCCGGACTGTCCATATCATCTATTTATTGTTAATCCATGATTAAACTTAAGGTGATTAACCAATCCATCTAACCCATTACCGACAATCTGGTTGCACACGTAGCAGTTTAAACGATCCATTTTATTTGTATAATGACTGCGGACAAGTAGAAATTGATTAACTACGCATAGAATATTCCAAATAGTAACTAAATTTATTAAATAAATCTTTTAAATTTATAAACAATTTTAATTTTAAAACTGGTTTTATTTTATTGGTAAAATACTTTCTTCAACTTAAAGATCGTATAAGTTGACATTATATTTAAAAGATGTTAATATTTCCCTAATAATTTAAAAAAGGTGCATTTTTCTATTCTTCGAAAAATTATTGTTGCGCCATACATTCAAGAATAGTACTTCTAAGTTCAAAATTTTAACATTCGTTTTATTTCAAAGTTCCAACTTGAACAGAAAAGAAGAAAGAAATTACAACATTTTGGAAAACAAATTGAGAAGGTTCTGGCTCTCATTCTAAATTGCAAAAATAACTGATGAAAGTTCCAAGCACCTCTTTACTGATTTTATTTTCAAATTATAACGTAAATAACTAATTTTTAAATATATTTTCAAACTGAAAAATGTGAGATCTTAATACTATCACAAAATGTAAGCTGATAACCGATAATAATAGTTTTTCTTTTAACTTACTCGGATGTTTTTTGAATTTTTTTTCTCCAGATTAAATGACAGGATGAACCAACTATTAGAAAAAGACTGCAAAGTGTTGAAAAAGGTGTTTATTTTTAAATAAGTGAAACTAGAAAATGCTAGAATTGTAAATAATTGTATTGTAAACAAATAATTTTTAATCAAATTTAACAAAAAGAATTGCATAGTATTTTCCAACAAACGGAATAAGTTATTGTTTATCAAGATCGGATACAACCACGATTGTTTAGAAATATTAAAGAAAATTACGAAATGTCAAATAACTATTATTTGTCAAATAATTTTACCCAAACTTATTTTTTAAGAACTGTATTGGTATCTCTTCTCAAATTAATTGAAATTAATTTTCTTTCTTTTTTTTCTACTTTTATAAACCGTTATATAGTTTTAGTTAAAGAGAGACAGCTCAAAACTTATATGTTGTTTACAATGAATAAGAATTGAAATATTTACAACTTTAAAAGAACTTTAAATCTTAATCCTTAAATACGGAATGGCCCTTTTAACCAAAGAAAAAATGTTCCGGTCACTTCCAAGGCATTTTACCGATTTGCAACAATTTTTCATCGTCTATGAAATTTAAATACTTGAAATCTTAAAGCTATATATTTTTTTTATATAAAGAAATAAAAACTGAACTGAAAATTAAAGTGTTCAAAGTGGAAGACTTTAATATAAAACTTTTAAAATTAAACATAAAATTTGTGTTTATATAAACGCTCAATAATTTATACATATAAAATAAAAAATTTTAACATTTTTCAATCGAACCGTTTTTAAATAAATTCAGTGGAACTGCAAATTGTACAGTTTTAAGCTTTTATACATTCTAAAGTTCAAAGATGTAGATTGAGTTTAAAGAGCATAAATCCACGCAATAACTTGCAATGCTGTACATTCAAGAATAAATCGATAAATTTGTATATTTTCAAAATTATATAATTTTAACCAATTTTAAGCAAAGAAAATTAAAAATCGAAGGATTACAATTTTTTTTGTCAGCCTAACACTTTTGGAGTTAGAAGCTTTATCCTTGAAAGCTTTGAAATCTTATTTCAAAATCGAAATTTTGTTAAAATTTTTTCTTATTTTAAATTATTTATGAGATGTTCTTAAGACTTTTAAATGTCTTTTTAATTTATTCGAATGTTTTCCTAAAAAAATCCTGCGAAATAAAACAGAATGCTTTAAAATCATCCAGATTCTTTTATGACAATTTGGGAAATATTCTTTGATCTTTTTGAATATTCTCCTAAAATTATTTTTTTTAAATAAAAAATCATTTTAAATTTTTCCAGGAATCTTAAGAAAAATGTGCTATCTTATGAAAACTTTCACAATTTCACTTTCAAAAAATTTGATAAAAAAATGGAATTAAAATTGCAATTGTCAAAGCTTAAATTTAGCTGTCTTAAAATAATTAAAAAAGTTAACAGTTGGACTTATCATTAAAATAACAAATTGGAATCGAACTTATTTTAAATTCATAAATAATTTTTCAAAAAAGAGAAGAGATAGAAAGATTATTTTAAATATGATATGATAGGTTTTCATACCTATCAACATTTTTGCAGAATCTTCATTTAGTAAGATATCTTTGTTCTTGCACAACTCCTTTGCCAACTCTTTTGGGATGAGCTTTTCAGCCTCGTCGACCCATGTTGACATTTTCGTTGGATAACTATACATCATCATTCGAAATAAAAATTTCGTTTTGATTAACCTAACCTCAAAATTGAATAATATATTAGAATAATTATAATATTATAATATTACAATTTAATAATTATATCAATATATAATATAGTTGATCATGTACATACTCAAAAACACTAGTATAAATCCTTTGATTCATAAAATTAAGTACCACAATTCAACACTTCGAGAAAGCTATATAAGGAAATGACTTCAAATTGGGCGAAATCATTACAGTTCACTAATTCGTTAGTCATCGCACTAGGTTACTATTGAATTAGTAAAGCGAAGTTAATAAATAATAGTGAACCATGTTTACTAATTGAAATTAGTAAAACTTTTACTATATATATCTCGCTATATATTTTTAATAAAAAAATAGTGATTTATACACTACTCAAAAGTACCCTGAGAATTAAAAAAAAGAAACAACCCTCTTTGATCTTTCGCATTCATAAAATATAATTCATTCAATTAAGCTTATGGATATATTAATTTCAAAATTTTGTGCAAACTGCGCGCGCATGCTCAAAAATATTGACCAAGCTAAAAAACTGAGTTTCTGTATGTATTTATAATGTAAGAAAAAGGCTTGAAATGTGTATACCTAAAAACAATATGAAAATAATAAAAAAATAAATATATTCTTATTGTGTATGTACATGGTCATTTATAACGTCGCATCAATTAATTTTGGCTGTTTAATCTCTAAGAAGATGGAATGAGAGCGTGTGAAATTTATCAAAATATTTAATCTCGCAATAAAATAAATAAAATGAAAGGAAAGAATTATTCAGTGACTATTATTTTGTAGAAAATTTAACAATTAAACAAATAATTATTTTAAACCGGAAATTCATCTTTGGTGGTACAATATTAACCTTCTTGGGAACTAATTATCCTTTTTGGTTGAAAATTCATTTTTTCGGTTGAAAATTAATTTCCTCGGTTGAGAATTCAACTATTAGGTTTGCAATTCATTTAAAAATTCAAATATTCGGTTGAAATTTCATGTATTTTGTTAAAAGTATATTCTGATATCTGATTGTCCAGAATTCATATTTTTTGCATATTTTGAATGAAATGTTTTGCTATATGCATCAAAAAATGTTTATTTAAACTTATAATGTTTTTAAATTTACATGACATAGTGAAACAATTTATTTCTTGACAAAGACAGTTTTAACAGGAACAGTGTTTTTTTACTTTGTGAGATTAAAATCAAATTTGGAACACTTAGTTCCGATAAATTTTTATTTTTCTTTATTCCCTAATTGTTTTAAACGATGAGAAACAATAGTATAATTTTTTTTGTGCACAAATTAAAATGCAACTTAATTCAAATCGTTTTCAACCAAACACTTGAATTTTAAAGGCAAAATGACGAATTATTCAAAGGACTGTTGCATTCTTAACAATATTTTGGTTTTAACCAAAAAAGATGAATTTTCAATGAAAAAATGACTTTCCTACCAAAAGATGAATTTTCAGTCCCAAAGGATGAATTTTGTATCTAGAAAAACAAAATGGTCGAATTATCAACCAAATTAGATTGAATTTTAACAAAAAACATTTGCATTTTTTAACGAATAATTAAATTTTGACGCCAAAAAGACGAATTTGTCAAAAAACAGAATTTTCAACAATATTTTTGTTTCAACAAAAAAAATTAATTTTCAATGAAAAAAAAAACATTTCCACCAAAAGATGAATTTTTAATGCAAACCGACGAACTTTCTATTTAAAAAGAAGAACAACAAAACCGTTTAATTTTCAAAAAAATAATAAAATTGTTCACAATATAGTAAAATTTTTAACCAAAAGATATAAACTATGAAA
This sequence comes from Andricus coriarius, assembly GCA_932066315.1. NCBI lineage: Eukaryota > Metazoa > Arthropoda > Insecta > Hymenoptera > Cynipidae > Andricus > Andricus coriarius. The sequence continues at coordinate 7,544 of CAKNWT010210227.1, forward strand.
CCAAAAATGTAATAGTGGACTTTTCAATTAAAAAGAATTATTTTCAACCAACAAAATATGGTTTTTCCACCAAAAGATGAATTCACAATCCAGAGGGACGAATTTATATCCTAAAGTAGAAATTTCAGCAAAATAATTAAATTTTCAACAAAAAAGATGAATTTTGGAAAAACTTCTGCAAATTTTCATCCAAAAAATTGAATACTCAATCCAAAGGGATGAATTCTCAAGCAGAATTATAATAGTAGGCTTTTATAATTAAAATAAATGCACTTTCAAACAGAAAAGATGACTTGTACAAAAACATAAATTTTCAATCCAAAAGGGTGAATTTTTATCCAAATTGAACACAGTTCAATTTCCGAAAAAAGTATTACATTTTTAAACAAATAGTTGACTTAAAAATAAAGGAATTGATTTTAAATCAAACAGTTTTCTGATGTATTTTTATCAATAGAAAAATGTTCAAAGGACTTTTCGAAGCAAGATGAAACGATCTTTGCCACAAAAATGACCAAAATGGAGTAGCCAATAACATTTCTGTATGCACTAATCCTTGCACAACATACCTTATTTTCAAACGGTGAGAAACTTCCCCTAATTACGAATATCTTGATTATTTTTTCAAATTACTGGTCAGTATTTGTTTAAATTTTTTTAACAATCTCATTATTTAATAACAAAATTTTGTTATAAAATAACACTTTTTTCGTAGGGTAATACGTATGCAATTTACAGCGTTACAATCAAATTACTTTTTGACAAAATAAAAAAATAATTGTAGAGTTTTATGTCTTACGCAGAATCTGTATATTTGTATTCCATTTTCCTATGTATATTATCAGTGAATAAATGCGAAGTAGCATAATCGCTATACGGACTGCCATGTACCGTGTCGCCTGACCAAAACCGGTGTGCACCACTGGCGAACAGTCTAGGGGACGCTTAGAAGTCTAAGAGTTGTTATAATAGTTGCAAGGAAGATTTTTTAGTTGGCGTTAGTGTCAATAATAATTATTTTCGTTCTGCTATTATTTTTCAAACATTTAAAGAAATAGAAATTAGATTTTTTATATTTTGTCCTGGACTGACTCACCGGACTTGTCAGGAAACAAATGTGAATCAGTCCTTCGTTAGACATTACGTTTTAAATATTAATTGACCTTGTTTAGTGTACTAATTTCAGATAGATAACTAATCCGAGATGGCGAACTAAATTGATTCAGAGGGTGCACTGTTTCAATTAATCTGAATTCCGTGAATTGATTGAATTCCATTTTTCTCGTGATTTCCTCCAATTCCATGAATTCCGCTACTTCTGTGAATTCATTGAATTCCTTGAATTCCCTGAATTTCATGAATTCTGTGAATTCCGTGAATTCAATAAATTTCTTCAATTCCACTAATTCCGTGAATTCTATGCATTTCTTGAATTCCTTGGATTTCTTGAATTCCTTGAATTCCATGAATTCCTTTATTTCCATAAATTTCGTAAATTCCTTCAATTCCAGTAATTCCGTAAATTCCAATAAATCCGTGAATTCCAATACTTCCGTGAATTCCTTCAATTAATTGAATTTCATTAATTTCTCGAATGCCTTGAATTGATTTAGTTATTAACAGATGATTTTCATTTCGAGCGTATTCCAATCCACAATTCGACCTTATTTTGTTAGATTGGTGGATCAAACTGAAGTGCAATTGTTTTGTTGTGCAAAAAATTGCAATGAACAAAAGTCAATTTATGGACAAAAGTGGTATAGTTGTTAGAACATACCCTATACGTAACTTGTACAACAAGTTTTTCGGTTCTAAATGTTCCAGTTTTTCTCAGAATAATAAAAAATGCCAAAAAGCCTGAGCATAGCAGATGACACTTTTGACAGTTTTGCGCGAATAATAGTAGAGTGCTAAGTTATTTTAGTTAACGTTTAAAAGAATATGACAGTTAAACATTAAGTTAAGTACTGTGTATCGCATAGGTTATATTTCCAAAATGAAAATACTGTTTTTTTCATTAAATTCAGTTGATATCTAATTATTATGAATTTAGATTTATGAGTTATTTGTGTAAATAATTCAAAAAGGCAATTATTATAATTAAAAATGGGACCAATGAAAGTGAAATAAAATTAAATGCTTCGAATATGTTTTCAAGAAAAATAATTGTTTAAAATATCCGTTAATATTATTTTCCTTTGGAATTACAAAAATTTTTGTAACAAGTCTCGCATTTATACGAATTTTTCTATAATTATTGTTTCTCCTACATATAAAGAGAAATAAAGAAAGCTTGAATGTTATCAAAAAAATGTATTTCACACGAACAGTTTAAAAAGAATATACGATGATTACACAACATTCACTATTAATTCAACACTAAATTAACATCAAACATTAAATAGTTTAAAATAACAAAATACCTTTTTATGCTTTATATTTTATAGACAAAGACGGACATAATTTTATTTTATTTTTCATTTACCTGGCATTGAAATTTAAAATATTTTTTTTCAATTATTTATTTTAAATTATTTAGAAAACTTTTCTTAATACATTTATACATGAGTATATATACACAGTTTACATATATGTATATATAATTAAATTACACAAATTAATACTAAATGTAAATTAATAATTAAATGTGTATATACATTATATTACAAGTAAACTTGCGCGAAACAGTCAAAAGGGTCGTCTGTTATATTCAGCTTTTTAACATTTTTATTATATAGAGAATAACTGGACAATTTAGAACCGAAAAACTTTTTGTATAAGTTTAGCATAGGGTATGTCCTATCAAGTAAACCACTTTTCTCTATAAAAAAACCATTCCTGGTGGGGATATTTGGGTTTGTTCCCTGGTGGGGATCATTGGTTTCACATCATTGTTTACTTATTCTTCATGAAAAATGTTATTAAAGAGATTAGCTTTATAACGTTGTATTATCTTATGTTAAAAATTCCATAAATTTAGAAACTAATAATCGCAGAGAAAACAATTGTTTTTAATTGTTGATAATAAAAGTATATATAAACAAATGATTTACAAATTAATTACAAATTAAAAACAAATTAATTATCTTGTTTGTTACAATTACGAACCAAGGACAAATAAATCCCTTTAGGAATTCATTTTTCAGGATCTGTACAAGTCAATTCAGTGCTAGGTTGTCGGGTTTTACATCTATGACCCCTCTTCAAAATTCTATGTTTCGTATTACTGAAACTGTGAAACTCAGAAAAACGTGTTAGTTTCTTCGCGATTTTAGATCAGAAGGTTTCTTCTCAAATCACAAAACAAAACTTTTCCTGATTCCCAATTTAATATTCTGAATTTAAAATCTGCTTTCCAGGAAAATCATTGGGATAAATTTTGTTTTAAATGTGTCAGTGTATTTATACTACACATGTGATTACCTAGGGATGTTCAAATCAAGCCTCGATTTTCGCGGTGTAACAAGAATAACATATAGGGATAGAAGAATCTAACCGAAGGAGGTAGAAGAAAATTACTGAGGATAAGTTTTAAGTTCTTTTTTTATGTTCACTAATCATTTTACACAAATAATAATAATTTCTTATCAACATAATAATTTTTCATCTTTTTATTTAAATTTTAGCCAATATCCATGGCTGAAACAACATTAATTTTTGAAAATTAAAAAAAAGCAATATTTATGTCAATTATATTAACTCTTAGCCCCTATCCATGGTTGAAATACATTATAATATCAACTGAAAAATTTACCAAATTTACAAACATACATAGCAATGTAAAATTTGCAAAATATTTGAAACAAAAGTTGTAGCACCTATTGAGATCCACATTTTTTGTTTAAAACATTTTTTTCTGCGAGTGATAGTTTCCAAGAAAATGAATGATACATCGA
>CAKNWT010210326.1:0-13798 GCA_932066315.1 Andricus coriarius
AAGTCGTTTACTGTCTTTCAAAAATATCATAAGTGCCTTATAATTATCATGCGTGACAACACTTTCTAATATAAGTTAATTCCGAATCAAAGCTTCTATTATTAAACGCAATTGTTAGTTGCATCAAAATAGTATATTTCGATACGACAGGCTAAATTGGCGGTTTGCTCATTGCGAGTGTGAAGACGCAGCACGAACTCGAATACATAGGATATAAGGCCTCGCCCTTAGCCCTGACTTCTATATTGTACTGGGCCTTCACACTGGCAGTGAGAAAACCGCCCATTTTTTCCACTAACGTTGGAAAACGTTAACATAACCTTCAATTGTTCCAAAATAGTAAATCTGTTTTAAAATCTATATCGATATTTCTTGTAAAACCGTTAGCTTAACCTACACTCGTAAAAAATTTTAATCTTCATTGAAGTCTGATGATTTTTACATTAAAAATATATATACGGTATAAAACGCGAACACAACTTCAAAGTATTAAAAAGTTGTGAATCTTCTTTGAAATATAATTTTTTCGTAAATGAAAAGTACCAATAATCTTCGACGAAAGACACCGAAATAATAAAAAATTGTTAAAAGATTCTAAATTCTGTTAAAATTATACTGATTTGGGTTAAAATTAAAACACCAGTTTTTGATGAAAAATGCAGAAAAACACGAACAAAAATAAACTAACGAAAATTATCTAATGATTTTTGTGGAAAACACCTGTTTCAGGTGAAACACACCAATGGTAAACATTCTTTGAAACCTAATAACTCTTATTTAAAACTTCAATAATTTCTGACAACAAAACACTAACAAAATCCAGAATTGTTTGAAACCTAGTGATTTTTGACAAAAAATTTGAATTTCCGTCAAGAAGCGCTAACTTTATTCGAAATTTTTGAAGCTTCTGCATTTTACCATTTTAAATAAAAGTCATTGCATTTAAATCTAATAATTATTGTTTGAAAATTCCAATTTCGGCTCAAACACCCCAACATGAACTAAAGTTGTTTGAAACTTATAATAATATTATTTGAAATTCTACAAAGTTTTCATGATGAATATCAATAATTTGAGACGAAGAACACTAACATAACGCAACAGAAAAATTTTCAAAATTTGTAAATCATTTTCGAAATCCAATGGTTTTTGTAAAAATAACCAATTTCCTGTGAACGACGATAATATAAACTGGAAGTCTTTAAAAATTGCAAATCTTGTTCAAACTATAATTATTTTTGTTTTGCAATACCAATTTTTTACGTTTAAAACACTAACATAACCTAAAATTAAGAAACTTTAAACTCTAATGATTTTTGTTAAAATTTTGGTCCCTTATAACATGGTGCTTACCCTACCTGGAAAACCTTGAAAAACGTTACGTATTTTTTGAACGGCCCTATATATGCATAATTGAATACCATGTTGTTTGAAAATAGTTCTTAAATTCAATTCGAACTTCTTTAAGTTAAAATTATCCAACTAGAATAGATACATTTTTGATCAATAAAAATGGGAATATTACCATTTAAGCATGGCTTGAAATAATAGATAAAAATACTGGTATTGAATAATAAAACACATTTTACTTACAGCTTCGCAGAAGGTATGCATTCCCTAATTCGTATCGTATCGTCATGCATACCCATTAATTTTTATAAATCATACAGTTTATATTTTATAGTTTAAACGATGAGACTCAAGATTTAATTTTACACGTGTTTTGCAATTAATAAGAAAAACAGTACGCTGTCTCTAAACATTCGGACAGTCTGATCAGGTTAACTTGATCAGGCTAAAAGTACGGAAAATATAATATTTGAGTATTTCCATTCCATTCGATTTCCTTTTAATTTATTTACGACTTAAAAAAATATATTTACTATAAAGTATCAAATATACGTATTATTGCTTTCACATGAAGGAAGCTTTATAATGGTGGAAAATACGGAGAAAATTCAATTCGCTTAGTAAAATGTTTCTCAATTTAAAAATGTTGAATACAGTGCTCCAAGTAGTTGTCCAAATATATGTGTGGATGTGTGTGAAATTTTCAGAAAGATTGTGAACTGTGGCAATCATGATTGTAATTTATTATATTAGATAAGTATCAAATTAAAAAATACTCGCCTCATTTGAAAAAATTGCGTGTTATACGAAAAATGTTTATAATGAAAACCCCAATCTGGCCTTACTAACATGTCTTTAGTGTAGTTAATTTTCATGGATACACAAGATGACTCTCAGTTCTTCAAAACAGAGAACAAAATATACAAAATTTTAAGTGTAACGAAGGCATTGTGTTAAATTGGCAAAACTATTTAGAAATATGAAAATAATTTAAGACATCTTCAATATAATTTTACGATATTCTAAATCACGTTGAATCAATTAACAGTCCTTATTAAAAGTAAAATCGTTCTTCGATTCAAACGAAAATTTACTGAGGCAATAATTTATTCACGCATACAAAAAATGACAATTTTCACATTTTTATTCTTCATGGTATTTACTAACATCATGAATCGCGCGCTTTGCGCGCGCTTAGTTCCTTGTATGATGGAACAGACTAATTTTTAATACAAGACAATTTTTATTTAATACCATTATTAAATTCCTTACTGGTTATTTTTGAACTGCACATACGCAGGTTCCTTGGAACCAGTAATTCAATATTTTTGTTTAAAACAATTATGAGAATCCCATGGGAATTCCATCCTTGTCCGAGAAAGAAGTACGATTGTTTTCAGACTTTTAAATTATTTATTTTTCACAAAATTAGCATCTAAAAGTTACACTGTGGTTAAATACTCATTGTATTACAATTAGAATTTGTAGATTTTCCTTGACCTTAACTTCTGGAAGCTATAACTGCATCGCGCTAGTCACGTTAATTAAGCAATGCATACCTTAAACGCCCCTGAATGTAAAAATGTATTTTATTATTTATTACCAGTATTTCGAGCAATTATTTCAAACTATGCTCAAATGGTGATACTGTTATTTTGATTCGTCAAAAGTGTCTCTATACTAGTAGAATAATTTATATTATTGCAATGAATTGATTAGGTAAATTTATTAATTGGGATATTTATTAATAATTTGTAAGTAAATGAAATTACATAAGATTACATGAGATCACACAAGATTACTGGAAGTACTTGGGATTACATAGATTACATAGGATTACATAAGCTTACAGGAGATTGCACAAGTTCTGTACTGGATTGCACAATTAATTGAGTTAAATTTTTTATTTTTGAAAAAAAAACATACGAAGAAATGTGTTTTTTTTTTCTTTGAAACATTTTAAGCAGAAAGACAAGCGATTAAATCAACACTCTCCATTCATTCATAAACGATTTAATAGTTTGGGTACTATCAGGATCAATCGCGCGCTGTGCGCAAGTATGGTTTTTCCATTTAAGGGCAAAAGTAAATTTTAATTCAAAATAAAAATTCCAATTAAATATTTATTTATGAAAAACTTTCAAATACTTAAATTCAAGTTAAAATTATATTTTAAGTTCTGAGAACAAGAAAATAAATATTATCAGTGTGTTCATAAAGTTATATAAATATAATTTTCCTAAGATTCCTGAAAAAATTCTAAAATATTTTTATAGAATTCAGATGTGGCTAGAATGAATCTAGAACATTTTAAACAAAATATTAGGGAAATTCATGGACAATGTAATAGATATTTGGGACTTTTAAATGTCTCGAAGAAATTTCGAAATATTTTACAAATTTTAGGATATCTTTTTAAGCTTTTAAAAACATTTTTCTGTAATCTAGACAAAACTGTAAAAATTTCAACATATCTTTCAAAATTATTAGATTTTTTTTTAATGTTAAAAAACTTCTGCAAAATTAAAAAAATTCCTTAAAATCTTGCAGATTCTTTTTGCTAAAATAAAAGATAATTTAAAATTTACCCAGAAATCTCAAGTAGATTTTTTTATTTTCTTGAAGACTTTCAAAACTCTTAAAAAGTTTCCTAACGTTTGGTTCAACATCTTCAAAAATCAACATTTCAGTTTAATTTTTCGAAAGTCTTTTCATGTTTTAAACTATTTTTATATCCTTTCAAAATTTCTGAATATCTATTAAACTTACTCGATTTAAAACAAACAAAATTATATAGAAAAATTGAAAATTTTTGCTTTATAATCTTCTGCACTCTTTTTTGAAATTCTAGGAAATCATTTGAGTTTTATAATTAGTTTCAGAAATAAAATAATCATTTGAAATTGTCACAGCAATCTCAAGAAAAATTGTGTATCCTCTTCAAACCTTTCGAAATTCTTGAGAAGCTTATTTTTTTAAATCGTTTATTATTAAACCGAGAATGAAAAATATCTCGATCGTTTCTCTTATCGACTCGATCAAATGAACCACCAGTGATTATCAGAAGACGGATTTACCTGGATCGCCTTTCTTTACACCTGGGGGAAACCCGCAAAACTGGAGCAACAAGTCGAATTAGCAGAACATGGGGTGTCTCTGCCATACACTCCTGGACTGCATTGCTCCCAGATGGAATGAACATCTCTAGTGAGGAAAATCACACACAAAAAAGCGATCAAGAAGGCCGTAATTCAAGAACGAATCATTTTAATGGATGATTGACTACCTCTTCTGCTTTGCTAGCGGCTTATATACAGGCTCTCTTACCATGATCATGCGTGAACAGAAGCCAATTGTATTTGTATAACCGATCAGCGAAAAATGGTATCAGTGAAAAACAGGCTTATGTACGCGTCATTCATAGAAAAATTCCCTCATATTTCTGCCATGCAGGCAGGCTATCCAATCAAGCGGGTACACATATCCTGCACAACACAGAAAACAAGAAAATATAGGAGAAACGTGCACTAGAAAAAAAAGGATAATTTTTTCAGATAAAAAAATAAAATTTTATTGAATTTTTCTTGAAGCTGTTGATAAAAGAGATCAATATAATAAATTTATTGCTGCGATGTTAGATATCGAAAAAATTTGAAAGACTTTTTTTAGTAGAATCGAGAACATCATGGCTTGAAGTCGTTTGACATCTTTCGGAAATATCCTAAGCGCCTTATAATTATCATGTGTGATAGTTGCATCAAAATAGTATATTTTGATATGACAGGGTAAATTGACGGTTTGCTCATTGCGAGTGTAAAGACCCAGCACGCCTCACACTTCGTCTCACCTTAAATTTAGTGCTGGGCCTTCACACTCGCAGTGGCAAAACCGCCCATTTTTTCCACTTTCGTTGGAATACGTTAACAGAACCTTAAATTGTTCCAAAATAGTAAATCTTATTAAAAATCTATATCAAAATTTCTGGTAAAACCGTTATCTTAACCTACGATCGTAAAAAAATTTTAATCTTCAATGAACTCTGATGATTTTTTCACTAAAAATATATATTTTCGGTGTAAAACGTGAACTCAACCTCAAAATATTAAAAAGTTGTGAATCTTCTTTGAAATATAGGTTTTTCGTAAATGAAAAGTACCAATAATCTTTGACGAAAAACACCAAAATAATCAGAATTGTTAAAACATTCTAAATCCTGTTAAAATTATAATGATTTTTTTTTAAATTATAACACCAGTGTTTGATGAAAAATGCAGAAAAACACTAACAAATCCAAAATTGGCAAAAGATTCTGAATCTTGTTCAAATTATAATTATTTTGTTTGATACCCCCAATTTGCTATGTAAAACGCCAACTTTCGCTAATATTGTGAAAAAATTATAAATCTTCTTTGAAACCTTGTGATTTTTGACGAAAAATTTGAATTTCCGTCAAGAAACGCTCACATTATCCGAAATTTTTCAAGCTTCTGTATTTTATTATTTTTAATAAAAGTCATTGCATTTGAATGAATACCAATGAATACCAATAATTTGAGACAAAGAAAACTAACATAACGCAACAGAAAAATTTTCAAAATTCGTAAATCATTTTCGAAATTTAATGGTTTTTGTAAAATAAACAATTTCTTGTGAAAGACGATAGTATAATCTGAAAGTGTTTAAAAATTGAAAATACCAATTTTTTTCGTGTAAAACACTAACATAACCTAAAATTGAGAAACTCTAAAAATATATGTTTAATTTTATACCATGTTGTTTGAAAACAGTTCTTGATAAATAAAAATGAGAGTATTACCATTTAAACTTGGTCTGAAATAATAGTTCAAAATACTGGCATTGAATAATAAAACAAATTTTACTTATGCGTCGCAGGATGTATGCATTCCCCAATTCTTATCGTGTCATCATGTATACTCATTTTTTATAAATCATACAGTTTATATTTTATAGTTTAAACAATGAGAATTAGAATTTAATTTCATAAGTGTTTTGCAATTATTAAGAAAAACAGTACGCTGTGTATAAACATTCGGTCAGTCTGGTAAGGTTAACATGGTCAGGCTAAAAGTACGGAAAGTATATGAGTATTTCCATTACATTCGATTTCCTTTTAATTGATTTACGACTTTAAAAAAATATTTACTATAAGGTATCAAATATAGGTCATTTTGCTTTCCTACGAAGGAAGCTTTATGTTGGTGAAAAATGCGAAAAAAATTCAATTTGTTTAATAAAACGTTCCCCATTTGAAAATGTTGAATACAATGCTCCAAGCAGTAGTCCAAATGTATGTGTGGCTGTGTGTGAAATTTTCATGAAGTTTGTGAAATTTGACAATCATGATTATTAATTATTATAATAGATAAGCATCGAATTAAAACACACTCGCCTCACTTGAAAAAATTACGCGTTATACGAAAAGTGTTTACAATGAAAACATAATATAATATGAAAACATATGTCTTTAGTGTAGTTAATTTTCATGGATACACAAGATGACTTTCAATTATCTGAAAGAGAACGTAATATACTGAAGTAATCAACAAATTATTTAAAACCTATTTCTTTTTTATATGCGAAGATGACGTAAATGAAATGACGCCCATTTTTCATACCTGAAACAATTTATACAAAGATAAAATTTCATTTCCCAAATCCATAAAAAAAAGTATTTGTAACGAAGGCATTGTGTTAAATCAGCAAAACTATTTAGAAATATAAAAATAATGTTAAGACACCTTCAATATAATTTTACGACATCTTCAGTATACTTTTACGATATTTAAAATCATGTTGAGTCAATTAATAGCCCTTATTAAAAATCAAATCGTTCTTCGATTCAAACGAAAATTTACTAAAGCAATAATTTATTCATTTCACTTCAATAGTGACGCTGTAAATTTTATAGTATAAATTCATTATAAATAATAAAAAATCTTCTGTTGAACGAACGTTTTTGATTCATCAGTATTTTTTATTGATTCCTTATCATTTTTGCTCAACACGAATTCAAATTAGTATAGCATTTTATTTATTTTTTCTATAAAGTGGTATACATTTAAAATAAAAATGGCATTTTCGACAATTTTAAACAATTTTCGCAGTAGAAACAGTTATTTCTCCTTATCAGTTAAAGCTCTGTTGTTTTTGAGGGATGTTTCTCGAAATTTTTAAAATTATTTTATTACAAGGTTTTGGTATTTTTGATCGAACAAAGATGAAATTTCCCTGCGGTTATCATAACTGTTGTTTTCAAATAAAAATGTAAGATACGGGGTTGATGATGTTAGTAAATACAATAAAGTATAAAAATGTGAGAATTGTCATTTTTTCAAAGTGTGTAATTACTTATAAAAGTTTTCGAATAATAGAAAGACATGGTATACTCACAATTGATAAACAATGAGATTATTTGCAGTATTGCTTCAGATATATTATTATTCTGGAAAGACAAAAATCATTAGAGTTCTATCAGACAGCGAATAAATACATTTTTATAATATTCCTATTTAATGATGAAATTGTAGTAAGACCTTATTATAAAACAGAATTCCTTTCAAAGCAAATAATTATATTGTTTGCAGAGTTTTCATAACAAGCTTCTTATTACATCAAGCGTCACTGTTGAACTAAAATAATTTAATTGCTTTTTCGGTAAATATTCATTTGAATCAATAAAAGATGCCTTTGGAACGAGGGTTCCTAATTAATTCAATAGGATTTTGTTCTCTAAATAGCTTCAAAAAAATCAAAGTCTAAGAGAAAAGTAATATGTAAATTCGGTGAAATATTGTGAAATTATATTGAATATCTCTTAAAATGATTTATTTATTTTTGAATAAGTTTGCGTACTTTATGTAGATTGTGTCAGGTGCATAAAAAACGAGCGTCATTTCGTTTATCGTAATCTTCGTACACAGAAAAGGAATAGATTTTAATTAATTTATTTATTACGTAATTATATTACGCTCTCTATTTTAAAGAACTGACAGTCATTTCAAAAAGCCACAGCAACTAAGTACACTAAAGACGTGTGAGTAAAGCTAACTCGGTATTTGCATGTAAGTATTTTTCATACAAGCATGATGAAGCAATTTTCATATTAGGCGAGTTTATTTGAATTCGATTTTTATCTAATATACTATTCATAACTATAAACTACTTCATTTTCGGCTATTATTTAAAAACTTTTACAAGTAATTACACGCTTACAAAAAATGAAAATTTTCGCATTTTTATATATTATTGTATTTACTAACATCATCAATTGAGCGTCTTACGCGCATTTAGTTTCTTTTGTGGAGGAACAGAATAATTGTTCACATCAATTTTTAATTAATACCCTTAAAATGTAAATACTCTAATACTTAATACTTTAAAAAAGCATTTTTTGTAGTGTATCAAATATATTACGATTCTGAAAAGGCAGAAAGTATTTCTGAGTTATATTAGACAACGAATAAAGACATTTTTCACAATATTCTTGTCAACTAATGAAGATATTGGTGAAACCTTAGGAGAAAACAGAAATTGTTTCAATGAAAATAATTATATTGTTTATAGATTTATCATAAAACGCTTCTTATTCCATCAAGCATACTTTGTAATTAGTGATGCATATCGATAATTTTTGGACAAAATCGAGATTTGCTTAAAACAAACGTAGATGGAACTGAAATTTAATGGAGATCAAGAATTTGTAATGAAAAAAGGCGATCGAGACGAGACGATCATCAAGATTGGGTGATCGTTCGTCTCGATGTGATGAGTATGGTGTTCAGGGTTTCGATTTAATCTGACAAGATTTTAGAAAAATGTTTAAATGATCGATATGCATCACTACTTGTAATGCACAAAGTTGAAAAATTTCGGGAAAAATCTCTCAAGAAAAATAGAGGCTTTGACTGATTAGTGCAAATTACTCTTTTTACTGAGAAAATTGTTTAAAATGATCGCAACTGCAGTCTTTATTTTGAATCTGTACGACTTTATCAAAAAAATAATAAAAAGGGACACAAATTTCAATGCACGCTGAGCAAAAAATGATATTGAATAAATACAAAATAATAGTGAATTAAAAACATTCCGTCAAAAGCAGATTTGGTATTAATTAAAAAGCATACATAAAGAAAATTATTGAACGATAATTGGAAAGGTTTTATCGCCAACTTAACTTTGACTTTTTTCGACACATCAAACTAATTTTTTAGCTTGAGGTTCAAATTCGGAAGTAAAGCTTCTATTCGTAAAAAAATTGTTGATTGCTTTAAAAAAATATATTTTTACACCATTCAATATAAACTATAGAATTTGTATTGCCACGATTAAACTGAGATGAATTAATTATTGTTTCAGTAAATATTCATTTGAATCAATGAAAGATCTGCGTTTGAACGAAGGATATTAATTAATTCGGTAAAATATTGTAAAATTGTGCTAAACATTTCTTGAAATGATTTTTATATTTTTAAATAGTTTCGCAGATTCAAGTCAATGCCTTTTTTGGTTTTTGGAAAACAAATTGTATCTTTGTGTATATTGCGTCAGTTGTCTAAAAACAAGCGTCATTTTGTTTACCATCATATTCGCACACATAAAAGAATTCAGTCATTTGATAAAGCTATAGCAAGTAACCTAAAGACGGGTTAGTGAAACCAATTAGGTGTTTGCATTCTAAACATTTTTCATATAAATGTGATGAAGCAAATTTTATATTAATCGAATGTATGCGAATTCGATTGTCATCTAATATCCTAATCATAATAGCCGCACTTTACAATCTTCATTATAATTTTGTCAATCTGAGTATTATAAAGCAAAATACTATTTATAATTTTATTTTTTTAAATAATTGGGTAAACGTATATATATATAATTTCCATAATACGCACTGAAAGAAATGGTTTAGCTGGATTTCGTCTTGTAAGAAAATATATAACTGCGTTACTTAAATTTCTAGCTGGGTTACCTAAACATCTAGCTATTTTAGCTAATTTCTAGATGGCGAAATTAAGCTAAAACAGTTAGATATTTAGGTAACACATCTGTATTTTCTTAGAAGAAGAAATCCAGCTAAACCATTTTTTTTAGTTGCGTATCTTAAGTATAGTAATTTTTTCAAATAATTTTCAATGATTTAAGAAAAAATGGGAAATAATCTACTGTAAACTATATAATTTATTTCTATTATTTGAAAACTTTTACAAGTGATATCTTTATGAAAATTCTAAGCCGCTCTTCTTACACTACGCATACTACATAAAACAGTTATATTGTTTATAGAGTTTTCCTCAAAAATTACTTATTCCATCAAAAATAACAGGACCTTGCAGTGCCAAAATTTAAAAAATTTCGGGAAACATCTCTCTGTGACAATAGAGACTTTGACTGATTAGTGTAAATGACTTTCTTTACTGCCGAAATTGTTTAAAATGGTCGAAATTTCCATTTACTTGTATTTCAAATTTTTACCTTCTTTAACAAAAAAAATAAATAAAATGTTATATAAATTTAAATGAGCGCTAAGAAAAAAAATGATACTGAATCAATTCAAAATATTAATGAATAAAAAACGTTCGCTCAAACGGGGATTTTTTATTAATTAAAATTTATATGTACTGTAGAATTTATAGTGTCACTGTTTAAGTAAAATAAATAAATTATTGCTTGAGTACATTTTTATTCCAGTCGTAGAACAATAGTTTGAAATCAAAAAGTTGCAGAATTAAAGTCTGATATAAAAGCAATATGTGAATTCAATAAAATATTGTAAAATCATGTTCAAGATGTCGTCAAATTATTTGTATATTTCTAAATATTATTGCAGATTTAACACAATTTCTTGGTTAAACTAATTTTTTTTATAAGGCAAGTGTATTTAAATTTGATGGTTATCTAATATACTGATTATGATTGCCACATTCCACATGTAAAAATAAAATTTCAATATTTCCTCTATTTTTCCACTTTTTCGTAAAAAAATTACCCTATTTCGCCTTTTTTGAGGTCATTTTGCGTTGTGATCGCTGTATTCAAGAAATTTAAGGAATTTCAGGGGTTTTAGAGCGTTTAGTGTATCTAAGAAATTAAAAGAATTCAGAAAGTTTAAAGAATTCGGGTAATTCAGAGAAATAAAGGATTTCAATATATTCAAGGAATTCCGAGAATTTCATAAATTGAGAGAATTCAAAGAATTCAGAGAATAAAGGATACTTAAGAAATTATAGAAATTCAGAGAATTTGATGGATTTCAGAGGATTTAGGTAGTTGAAAGAATTTAGAGAATTCACGGAATGCAGAATATTCAAGAAAATCAAAGAATTCAAGAAATACAGAGAATTCTAGGAATATTCAGGGGATTCAAAGGATTTCAGGAATTCAGATAATTCCGAATATTCAAGGAATTCAAGAATTTCGGGGAATGCAGAGAATTTCAGGGATTTTAGAGCATTTAGGGAATTTAAGGAATTTAGAGAATTCAAGGAATTCAGAGATTTTAAGTTATTCAGGGAATCTGCCAAATTTTTATTGGTCTAAATAAGAAACTCTTAATTTTGAACAAAAAATTGAAAAATTTTAAATCTAAAGTCCTACTTTTTTATACAATAAACTAAGAATGTTAAAGACTCCACTACGCTCTACTTCACATTAAAAGAATAATTTGAGGGAAAATGAGTTTGAAATGTTCACTTCTTGAACATTATCAAATTTAAAATAATTCAATTTGGAATGCCTAGTTGTTGCATGATTTTTTTTGCGACTAATCCATTTTCTCGAAAATTAATTTGGTAATAATAAGCTTAGATATTGTATAATTTTTCCGCAATTCAAATTCAAAATTTTTCGATTTTAAACGGTCAAAATTTTCAAATTTTCAAATATAACGTCCACTTTTGAGTTATAAAATTGATTAGTTTTTATTTGGAAATTTCTACAGTCGAATTTTTAACACTTGAATTTTTGAACAAAAATAAGAGTCTTTGATTGAAAATATTAATTTTCCAACTAAAAAGATGAACATTTAGCAAAATACATGAATATTCTATCAAATAGTTAAATTTTCAACTGAAAAAGATACATTTTTTTACCAAAAATGGAATAGGTTAATTTTTAGATGAAAAAAATTATTTTTGAACTAAAAAAACGGATTGTCAACACAATACGTTTATTTTCAACAAAAGAGATACATTTTTAACCAAAAATTTTCAGTTAAATTAATGAATTTTCAACCATAACAATTAATTTTGAACGAAGTAGTGCAACTTAGAACCAAGTAGTAGAAAGAGGCTTGGAAAATCTAAAAGCTAAATTAAAAATATTTAGTTATTATTGTTTTTTAACAATTTTTTAATTTTTAAGTTTTGATTTTAACGTTTTGAAAGATCGGAATTTTTAATTTGGAAGGCTATAAAAAGGTAAAAAGGACATACCTCGTATGGATCAACTTATAAAAAACCAACGAGAGACAAATACTCTGCTCATATCACACTTAATTTTTATAAGCAAATTAAGTGAACAAATTACCGAGTTACTAAAGCTTACAATGACAAATTTTGTTGTTTTTAAAGCTGTTCTAAATTATTGTCAAAAAGGCTGTTCGTCTCAAAAATGTATACAGAATAATAGATAGAAAATCAATCTCAAAATAAAAAAATTAAAAAACAAAATCATCAGTACGAACTAACTTCACACTCTAAACACTTGTAGATTATTCTTATTAATTCGAAAGCATTCAGAATGTTCTTTCTGAGAGAAGAAACTATTCTACAAAAGATTGTAATTGGTGCAAACATTATTCGTCTTGTAAACTCTGATAACAAGGAGATTAGAGTTAATCTCCATTTAAGCTGAGTTGATCTTTATGCGCTCATTAAAAGATATTAGCACCTGCTCCTCAATTTCGGAATGCAGAACCGAGCCATCGCATCGCCGATACGAACCGGAAACCATAGTCATTTGTCAAGGAAGGAAGGGCGGGCGGAAACCGCCTCGCCGCCCGGAAATTACCGGCACCTCGACGCGAAAATTTGCAAATTTCCTACCAACCCTTGTACGTCTCAAGGGGTGGAAGGTGGCCGTTCGGCAAACGACGCCTCCGCCTCCCAATTGTGAAATCTATATGTAGAGACTCACACTGTAACCTCTGAATTCCACCTCTTATCCGGAGTGTAGCGGGCTTGCAGATACCGGTTTCCGAGCAACTAATCTCTACGCAATTTAGATGGCACGAGAGCACCTATTAACCATGGGTCCTCCGTGGGAATTATCGATTACATGGTTACTCTCCTGCTTGTGGCGGATAACTTATCCCTCTTGGATGAAGCGGTTAAATGATCCTACATTTTATCCTAATACTCTACTAGCGAGTGCTAAATACGTACTTCAAATTCATAACTAGGGTAATCGGTACAATGGTTGCCCCCCCCCC
>CAKNWT010210326.1:13898-25489 GCA_932066315.1 Andricus coriarius
AGAGAGGCGGTGCTCAGTCAAGCGTGACAAACAGCATGAGGGCAGTATTCTCAGCGCAATAGCTGCGTCAGCTGTTAGCATGCGTAAAAATCTAACAAATGATTCATTAGGCCCCGCCTATTTACGGTTAGATTCATCCTACTTTTTCTGAAGGCCACTGCAGGTCATGCCCAAAACCAATCATATATCGGGAGTTGAGTGTGCTAATTAATAGTGCATGATAAACATCAAACAATTCTCCAGCGTATTTGAAAATCTAGGTTAATTTACTATAGTGCGTTTGAATTCCGGACTAGGTAGAACTCGTCACGCTGAATGAGTAAGGAATTTAAGCGAAAATCTGTTGGGGTTAGGAGTGTCCGCTTGTTGAAAATTATTATTTTTTTAATAGTTATGATAGACTTGACTAAAAATTTTTGGATTCTAATTGATTTCCATAATCAAAAATATAAGATAGTAGTATTCTAACATTAAAATTATATCTCTACATTGATAAACTGATGGCCAATCTTTGTCCTCACAAATAAGGCGGAAACATAATGATTGGCTACAATACCCGAAAAGCAAATGACTAATATTTTTGCACAAATTCATTAAAAATTGTTTAAAATTTGTATAGGCTATGTATATAATGGCTTGGCAGTTTTTTAAGAATAGTGAGTGGAAATTATGCCAAAAACAGTTTTTGGCCCCGGCCAATCATTATACGATTTAGAAACTAATCACTGTGCTTTCAAAATCAGTAATATATATAAGATCATGTGGTCAATGACCGTATTTCACCACATTTCAGTGACCAATCATACAATCATTGGCCTATGCTAATCACTGTATGTTCGTAGCCAATCATAGTGTTTTTTGACATTATTGTTAGTTACTTTAAATTTAAATTATCTACCACTTGCAAGCTCAACTTAATATGGTAATTTAAATCTTTTATAAAATTTATTATCCATCTGATGCACAATTTAAAAATTAATAATTTTTAAAGACTCAAGTCCGAGATCCTAATTTCAAAAGGCTTCAATTTGTAAAGAAAGTTTAGACTTGTTTAATCGTTAAAGTGTCAATATTGAATTCAATAATATTGAAAGTCTCCAATGAGAAATCATCTTATTTTCAACGTTTTTAGAATAATAAACTTTAAAGGTTCACAAGATATAAAATTCTACAATCCATTCTATCACTTTAAATTTCAATTGATACTTCATGGTGCAATATGTATTAATCATATTTGTCATCTATAAAATTTCCATTTTGTTAATAATTGTAGTTTTGAGTGCGCAATATTGTGAATCAGTTTCAATTTTTAAGACCTTGAAGCTGATGTTCATAACTTCAGCAAGGAGGTCAAAAATAATTTTTTTTCTTTTTTTAATCAAAGGTTCTTTTTTTGCTGAAATAAAATCTAAGGATTTTACTAATTAACTATTCCAAAAAGGCATTACAATTTCATATTTTTCGATTGCACACACTATATTATATTGAAGTCTTCAATTTAAAAATTTAAAAATTGAAGGATTTAAAATTGCAAATCGTGAAAATTTAATAATCTGCAATTCTGTATTATCAAAATTCAAGAATTTGAATTGTTACTCTTCAAAATCACAAAACTTTAAACTATAAATGTTTAAAATTAAGGAGTTTTTAATTTTGAAATTTTGCAATTATAGATCATGCAAATTTTAAGTTTTACAATATAAAATTTTGTAAATTTGATTATTGATATTTGAAATTTTTTAATAATAATAAAAATGTAACAATTTTTATTTATACATGTTTAACATTCAAGAGTTTTCAATTGTAACTCTTCAAAATTTTAGATATTTGACTTTCAAATCTTCACAATTGAAAAGTTTATGATTTTTAAAATTTGGAACTCAAAATTATGCAAGTTTTAAGTTTTACAATTCAAAATGTCGTAATTTTAATGATTTAAATTCAAAATTTCTTTAATTTGGAAGATTGAGAAAAATTTGTCGTCCTGAAAAATTGCCGGAGTTGGAAAAGGGGATGGAACCAAACTTACGAAAAATATTTGACTACCCATTCTGGAATTTCTGGACGACTAGCCAAACTTATGAATAATATTTGACGACTCATCGCGGACTTCAGGACGACAAGAAGCCGATTAAAATGAAAATTAAATTACAATTGAATGAAAGGCGATGTAGCTATTTCAATATTTATTTTATGACTATTAACTATATTTCGCAGTGCTAAAAATTCAATCATATATTTTAATTTCATAATTAGGCAATAAAAATAGGCAACATGTAATAAGCGCCCATACCGTGCTTGTTAGGCTTGTTAAGAAATATTAAAAACTGATTATTTTTTGATTGGAAGATTCGCGACTTTCGTGAATTGAAAATTATCTCTAGAAATAGAAGAGCGACCTTTGTAAACTGGATTTCCATTCAGAGAAGCAATACAAAACGTGTCCATATTCAAGATATGACTCTTCAGAAGTATATCAAAGAACGAGCGTAGGAATAAAAGAAGTTTGTCAAGACTTCCTCCAACGGAACTTGGACTTTGATCCTTTTGTTTTGCCACGGGATGAGCCAAAGGATCAATTCAGCATCTCAAAGGACCGGACTTTCCTTGTTTTCTTGTCTCAACTCTTTTCTTGTTTCCTTTTACTCCTCTTACTCCTTTTCACCACCCTCATGTCCTGACCGTAATTCTCAACGAACTACTTGCATCTACACCCTCTTTTCTTTTTTCACCAATGTCTTCTTTCTTTATTTTTACAACTTTTTTTTTAAATCCTCTTGTCCAATTTATATTTTATCCATTTTATCTATTTTAACTTGGGGGCCGTTCAAGAGCTACATCACGCCATTTTCAAATCCACCCCCTCCGCTCTCAAAACGGAGATAATAGGGTGATTTTTCACGAAAAAAGGGGAAAATAGGAGAATTAATTTTTTTAAATAATATTAATGCATCGGTACCATATTAAATTCAATATGAAAATGTTAAGACTTAAAGTCGAAATATATTGCGTTTTCAACAAAATAGTTGAATTTTTGAACCAAAAACATCAATTCTTTACATAAAGAAATGCATTTTCAACAAAAGTGTTGAGTTTTCAAGCTAAAATGCCGAATATGTCAGGAGTCTGTTGACTTTTAAACCCGAAAAGATACATTTTCAACCAAGAAAGATGATTTTTCAACAAACCAAGAAGTTAATTATAGACCAAATAGTTGAATTTACAACCAAAAAGTTGAGCTTTTAAGCGAAAGAGATGAATTTTTAAATGTTGAAATTTTCAACCTTCAAATACAAACAGTTGCATTTTTAACCAAATAGTCGAATCTCCCTTGCAGAAATTTCGGCGTGGCCCTGGTCGGGGCCAGATCTGGCAGAATTTGGCCCTGATAGGGCATCCCAGTCAGGGCCAGACTCGAAATGAAACGCCTAATCCGATCAGGGCCAGACTGGGGTATCCATAAGGAAGGCTCGATCTGGCCCTGACCAGGCCCCTTCTAATCTTTATTTATAATAATATCATAAAAATATCATTTATTCAATAAAAAAGTAAACAATTAATTAATTACATTAAACTTTATTAATTAAATATTTTTAAACAATTATTATCACTTTACGTATAAATATTTAAAAAAATAGAGAAACGTGTCACGAACGTGTGGCGAATATTGTTTAGATTTATTGTATTTAATCTGAAAAAAATCCAAAATTTCATTAAATTCTGCTCCATACGATTAAATATTCTTTATAATAAATAAAAAAATGATTTAACGATCAACGACCAAAAAAACCCAAGAATAAATGTTAGAACCTGAGTTCTTTTATTGAGCCCTCGTGGGTCGTCCGTGATCCAGTCGATTTTTCAAACTCAAATTTTATTGGGAAGAGAGACGCGTGACACGTCAAAAAAAATTTTGTGAGTACCCAGAAACAATTGAATGTTAAAATAGAGGTTCGAAATAATAACTTAGAATTTTTAAATTATCTTTCGATCGCAAACTGTATTATTCAAAAAAATTTTCCAACAATTTTTCTCATACTATTTTTCCCAAGAATTTTGTTCATTGAAATTTTTTCCAACATTTTTTTTCCAAATTTTTTTCTATATTTTTTTTTTCTTTGAATATTCACCAATTCAGACAGGCAGTAATTTTTAATTTAATTAATTCTAATTTTTAAACTAACCTTGATTTACAGAAAATAACCCGATGTGGCCCCGATCAGGACCACAGCAGTATCCATGATCAGGGCCAGATCTGGTTAACCCGATCGGGGCCACGTCGGGAATCGGGATCAAATTGGGAAATTTCTCCACGGGCTTCAAGCCAAAAATACGAATTTTTTAGAAGACAGTTGAATTTTCTACGACGAACTTTATTATCAAAAAAGACAAATTTTCAATTCAAACAGACAATTTTTCAACAAAGCAGTTGAATTTCCGAACAAAAAAGATGACTTTTTAACAAAATGGTTGGATACAAAAAAAAAATTTAAACAGAATAGTTGAATTTTTAATTACACAGTTGACATTTCGACCTACAAAGATGAACTTCCAACCATATAGTTGCATTTTCACAAACAAAAAAATTAATCATCAACCAAATAGTTGAGCTTTTAAGCAAAAAGGATGAATTTTAAATGAAATACTGCAATTTCTAGCGAAATAGTTGAATTTTCAACATACAAAGATAAAGTTTCAATTTGCCTAATCTTTACACACTGACCACAAAAAAGCAATACTAGGAGATAGCCAATTTTAGTTTCCAATGCACGTCTACACGTCAATACCTTCTATTTAAGACATCTCCGTAAAAGTCGGACTAATAGAAATATTAGTACAAAAAAGCGCGGTTCCTAATAATGTATATGACAACCTTGTAATTTAAACAAAATACTACAAATCAGTGTCTTCTTTGCAGCATGACTTTTTAAGATATTTTTTCGTGAAAACGTAGGAGGTCAAAAAAAAAGTTTTAATGAAGCCCTCTCTAAGCCCTAAAAGTATGAAAAAAATGGACATTTGCCACTTGGGAGGACTAAGAGAGGACCCAAATCAAGTACAAATTAAACCCTCACGGAAAAAAAGAATAATTGGGACAACTATTAAAATTTTTGATATTTTTTTTATTCAATAAATAATGGTACTGCTACTTACTTGTAAGAACAATTTTTTTAGTTGGGCCGCGAGTAGTTATTACATCTAAGTATGGTAAACGACTATCTGTCGGTAATTGAACTTATTAATAAAGTTAGTCACATCTAACAACATCTTTGAAGATACGACCATTTCCTTTTTATTAAAAGGACTAATTAAAATATTGGCCACTATATACTATCGAAATCTGAAGTAGAAATATCCCAGTGGGCACGCGAACATCTTCTGTTGCGTCGCTGATGTCACTTCGGCCCACTGCGATCTTTCTAATTCTGATTTCGATTTATAAAAGAAGAAATTTGTAGACAATCGTTTCGAAGCACTTTGTAAGTTGGGATTTGTAATAAAACTGAAAACTCGTTCGATTTTAGAATTTCTTATACATACCTTTGAATGCTTGGATGTCATCGGCGAAACCCAAAGTTTGTAAAAGTTGTGATCTTCCATCATTTATACGAGCTGATTAAAAAAGAACAGCTGCAATCTAATCAAAGCCAGCATAAATAAAGAGCATGTTATGACAGCCGTATCTAAATGTTGGCACTTTTGCCGCATTCTCAGTTGTACCAATTGCGATAGTAAATAAAATAGTAATGGCCCCTAATTCAGTTTGTTAGATAATTTAGTTAATGGTACGGATGACTAATTTAATAGTAACTTACCAGTAAACCGTTACTAATTTAAATTTAATAATGAGTACTAAAAATGGCTTCCTAAGACGACTATTATCTTAGTCGGCGTTACTAACTTAATAGCTGTAGGAACCAATAAATTCCTTGCCAATAAAAAGTAAGTAGCTTCAACTATTCATTTTTCTCAGTGCTTTACACAGAAAAAATTAAGGGTAAGATATGTTTCAGGTAATTTGTTAAGGAGGGTAAACGCGAGGTGAGTACTCCGCACTGAGGTAAACTTCCCGTGGTGAGTCGCAGATATCTCCGGTGGACTCCGCTAGAGGCAGCATGTTACAGGCCTCTAACCACTTACGGTTTACCTCAGTTTTTGATAATGAGCTGACTATTACCCGGCTTGAACCATTACTTGCAACGTTTCGTAATCCCAGTTTTTTTCCTAAAACCTATTAGGACCTAAATTTATAGGGCTAAACTAGGGCTAAAATGTCGATTCGGAAGAATTGCTGAAAGTTTTAATGATATCTTGATGAACAAACCCTGTACGATGAAAAAGGGAGGCACATAGGTCGAAAGTTTATCCGCAATACGTGCGGCTGATCCCGATGGAGCGGGTGTTATGTTGGCTGGGTGTATATGACGAAATGGCGAGAGCCACGTAACTCTACACGTGTGTACATAAACCCTTAGCTTCTGTATATTGCATGTACTCAATATACATATCACGTAGATAACATAGTACATATACACGATCGTCGCGCTTATCTAAGGATTTGGCACGTTCGATGGACATGTGGTGTAAATCCTTTTCATGCTTTCTCAAATCTATATGTCAGTTTTATGCCCTTTTAGCTCATTTATTTTCTAGATTAGAGAGCGTTCACATATTAACCCCCTCCCCTTCAAAATTTCACATGACCCTCTCCTATTTTAAAATATGAAATATAAATGGAATTTTATATAACCGTTAATCGAACAATGAATAATGGGTTAAAAGTATTTGGTACTAGTATGAGAATACATATAATTAAATTCTTTAGATAGTTTTTGGCATTTGAGAACTTTGATACTACTTAACGAATTATTTTTTCTCATTTTTTCTCTGTTTTTAAGAAACTTTACTTTTATCTCGATTTCTCGCTTATTTTTGAAGTAAATTGATACAAAATAATAAGAAAATCCAACTATTCTTGGTTAACCTAAGAACGACAACGTATGGGTGGGATCCAACCCAAGCTCTTATTACTTGAAGGTGCGCATGCGTGAATATTTCTTATCACCTTCTCCTTTCCAGTACCCTCAAATCCAGTCATGTTCTAGCCTTTGCAGGTCAGGAAGGACAAAAGAGGTTATTCATTTTGCGAAAAATGTGATAAATGTTCATGTGGTGAGCATAAAAAAGTGATTTGCAATGGCTGCCTGAATGCTGATGATCTTTCAGATCTTTTAGAATGATACCTACTTTGTTCACAAAAATTTGTTCTGCACAGAAGGAAAGTTTTTTATACCTATTTGATTTTGAAGAGTTTTTTCCAAAAAAGCTCTGTATTTAACTTTGTTCGTTCATGAAGAGATTTGTTTCTAGTATTATTTGTTACCAAGCATTATTTGTAATAAAAATTTTAATTGAAAAGCAATATTTTATTACCCTGAAATGGATTACCAATCATCTCTCCCCTTCAGAATTTCAAATTCATCACAAATAACAGGAAATATTAAGTTGGGTCGGATCCCACCCCACGTTGTCAGTAGTGTTCTGAAAGTTCACGTTGTTGTTCTTGGGTTGAAAGTTCTTTTTCTTTTGGTTCAAAAGTATACCGGCGTTTTCGGTTGATTTTGAATCAATGTATTTAGATTATTACATTTTCCAAATAGGAAAAGAAACAATAAAAAAAATCACACATTTCTAAAATCATTGGTAATATTTAAAAACATCCTTTGTAGATATTGGTTAAAAATTCATTTATTTTGTTGATGATTCATATCTTTTTATAGAAAATTAATTTTCTTGGTTGACAAATCAACTCTGGTTCAAAATGTAACTATTTTGCTAAAAAATAGTTTTTTTAGGATTAATTTTCTTTGCTGTAAATGTATCCTTTTTAGTTAAAAATGCAATTGCTTGGTTGAAAATTAATTTGTTTTTGGTTAAGAATTCATCTATTTTGTTATAAATTCGTCTTTTTGGTTGAATTTAACTGTTTCTAATTGAAAACTCAAATCTTTTTTTGTTGAAATATCAACTGTCAAACCTGTTGTGCAAATTCATTTTTTCTGATAAGAAATAAACTACTTGCTTAAAAGTTGCAGTAATTTGTAAAAATTCATTTCTTTTAGTTGAAGGCTCATTATTTTAGTGGAAAGTGCAACCATTTGATCGTCAATTAAATCTTTTGTTGAAAATTCATATTTTCGAAATGAAAATTCAGCTGCTTTATAGAAAAATCTTCTTATTAGCTTAAAAATTCAACAATTTGGTAGAAAATAATTCTTCTTTGTTGGAAATTCATCATTTTAGTTGAGGATTCAACTATTTTGCTAAAAACATCTCTTCTTCAGTTGAATTTAACTGGTTGAGCATTAGTTTTTTGTTGTTGCTAAAAAAATAAGTTTTTTAAACTGAAAATTTAACGATTCTATTTTTGGTCGAAAATTCATTTTTTCCGACTTAAAAGTCAATATGTTTTATGAGATTTTAAAACATTTCTAGGGATTTCACAAGATTTAAGGGATTTAAAAACTTCAAAATATTACATAAAATATAATTTATTTGAGAATATTTCAAGGAATGTTATGACATTGTACAAAATTTTGTACAATTATAGAAAAAGTCACGAGAATAACAATTCAACAGGAATTTAAAATGGTTTCGTAAGATTAAAAAAAAATTAAAGAATTTTAAAGATCTCAAGGAAATTTTCAATATTTGAGGCATTCATAGGATTTCATAAGAAATTAAAAGATGTTTCATAAGGAATTTCTGGATTTCAAGGGATGTAAAAAAGTGAATAGTTACCAGGGACTCCAGAAGATTTTAATAAAATTTAAGGTGTTTCAATATATTTCAGTGGATTTCACCAGATTTAGGGGACTTTATAAATTTTCAAGAATTAAGATTCGAGGGAATTTAACGAGATTTTAACATTCCAGGGAATTTAACGAGATTTTAACATTTTAAAGGATTTTTATAGAATTTACTGGAAAACCAAAACTTTTGTTCACTGTAGAAATACCGAGGAATGGCCAAGAATTGTATTCATTGAACGGGATTTTTTTCATGAATGTACTAAAATGCAGAGAAAAAATTATCCTAGTTTTTTTCCATCAGGAGCGATCACAAAGCCTTTTAGTTCTGCATCATAATTCCAATTATTAAAAAAAAAGCTTTTAACAGATTTTAATATTCCTCGCACCTGTGATCAGAAATTAAATAAAACGGTTAAAAGTATAGTATGAATAATATAGTGATCCCAGGGTATGGTGATCCAGGGTATCTTTCTAGTTCTTTAAGATACTATTGTAAAAATAGTTGCGAATTGTAATTTTTCCTAAATTTCAAATTCAGTTTGAAATTATAAACATTTTTCAATGATCTTGGGCTCATTTTGTAGGTCAATTCTTAAAGAATCGCAGTCACATCTAAATATAATTATTTAATTTTTTTCTTGCATTGTATAAAAGTTGAAAATAAAAAGTTGTCAATATTTGAAGTAATCTAATTTGCAGGAATAATAATAATAAAAATAAATTAAATGTAACTTGAACTTTTTTCACTATACAAGGCATTTTTTTACAATTCTTCTGATAACTACTTCTGTGATTTTACATAAAACCTTTAAAATGAGCATAAGAACATTGAAAAATATTTATCATTGTGTATTATTTTGGTGGATTGGGTTAAAGTATTTACATTAATCTGAAAGCGAAAATTATGGATATAAGATAAACTGTTGCGCTTTAATGAGTTTTAATGAATTAAATGACTAATTAAACTCAGAAAATGAAAATGAAGAAGGAGGAAAGTCGAAATCTCGAAGGAATCTCGGAGGTCTCAAACGATTTTAGGGTTTTCTTAAATTATTCCAATGAGTTTCAAAGCTTTTAGCGCATTTTAAAAGATTCGAAAGAATTTTACGCGATTTTCTGGAAGTTGTATATTAAATACCAGACTACAAAAATATTTAATCAATCGATTTAATATTCAAAAAATTGCATGGAAATATTTTGCTACTTTCTTTAATTTATACATTTTCTGGAATTTATTCAATGAGTTTGAGCCCTTATATTGTTTAAATATGAAAGTACTTGGCTTCTGATCTATACAGGTCACATGAATTTGAATACTTTCTTCGAAGCGAGTCTTTCTTAGAGTCTTTCAATTAAAAGCGTCGTTAAATTTTCATTGCTTCTCCACTTTATCCATTTCTTGAATTCCATTAAGCTCTTAAAATCCAATTTAATTCGAGTCTTGTCAGATAATCTACGCTAAAGCAAATTTTAAAATATAATTAGAGTTTTACTTTCTTTCCAAGTTTAATTGATCATATCTAACATAATGTTAACTTAGAAAAACAATACAAGGCATGCGCCTCACGGTTTATTTAATTTTAAGTTACATTTTTTTCAAAGGAATTATAAAATTTGCGATATTTTGGAACTAAGGGGGGAAGTGTCACATGCGTTTTGACAAAACTGAAACCGATTTTTTTTTAATGATTGAGAGTAGCTAAAATCTGCTGGTATTTTTGGTTTTACTTATTCTTATCATAAAAACTTAGAAGCTACAAAGCATGCTGTGCTTGATGAAAAGAAATTTTCAATACATTTTTTTTCACTAAAAATGATTGATGTTCATTTTTGCGACTTATACTCCGGGAAAAATCGCACTACCATATTTTTATTTGGCACGCAAATAAATCCTTCTTAAAAGACCGACAGAAAAAAAGTCAGCCACTCTTCTGTAGTTTTACTTCAGTCACTTTTTTTACACAAAACAAATAATGTGCAATTTAAACTCGTCGTCAGAACAAAATACTGAAAGTTGTATCCCATACCCCGAATCTTTTTTTTATATATAACCCGCACGTTATTTACTCATATTAAATTTGTCTTTTCCCTAAACTCCATTCCGACCTCATATAGGATTCTTCCATCCTTATTTTTTATACTTTTGTCACCAAATTAAATCGGACAAAATAGAAGAAAAATTTTTTTCACATCAACTGGAATTTATGCAAAAAATTTAATATGATTGAATTATAATGTCTGGTTGGACAAAAAACACAAAGAAACAAATAAAAAAGGTGGAGCTTTTGCAAACATAAGCCTTTTATGTTTTTAGAAAAATTGACGCTATTTTGTTAATTTAAAAACTTTCTACAATTTTCTGATGCAGGTTATAAGAGGATATTATACCTCATTAGAAACCATAAAAATTTAATTATTTAAGTTAGATCAACAGTTATTAAGATTTAAATAAGGAATTGGTATTTTTGTCAATAATGAAGTTCAAATTCAATTACTCATAATTTTGCATATTTTTTCGGGGAAAATATAACTACTTTACTAAAAAATAATTTTTCCAAAGAAAAATAAGAATAATCGTGACGGTCCGAGTAATCGTAAAACTTGGTTATAGTTTGAATATATTGTTAAAAAAATGTGTTTAAAGTAATATTTAATGATAAAACCCACTTATTTTTAGCATTTTATAATAGCAAATAGAAATTATATTCATTGAAATTAAATAAAATGAAATAAAATTGGCATCACGATTACTGGGACTCAGGTCACGATTACTGGGAC